>JAZHYW010060115.1:0-19908 GCA_037355805.1 Ixodes ricinus | reverse complement strand
CCGGATTCAGTGCAAACTCGTGAATGAACTACTTTCCCTCTACAAGGCATTGCCTTACTGGCTCGCTACTGTTGATGAGTATTCTACAAGCAATGGGGAATACCAATGTAAGCTTAGATTTCAACCTTTTTTTGGACTTGATTGATCTTTGCCAGCTGACAACGTGGGAGTATGCTTGGTGTGATGTCACGGCTGGGACCATTTGCGTACCAAAAATCGTATTTTTTGTTCCGCAACACTGGTGTTTGTTATGATAGACGTGTGAATTGTTGGAATGTAAGCTATCGCTCACTTCCGAGTAACTTATACTATTGGGTTTGCTACTTGCCTCAAACACACAATGCCATTGAAAAATATGCTACATTTCTCATTTTCGCGCTCCGCTTTGTTCATTTTGTACAGCCAAGTTTAGGTCACTTCAATTGCTCGGTGCACTGCCGAAGAAGCACCAGCTGTAGGTAGACTGCATTCTTGCATATATTTCACTTCGCTGCAGTGCACCTCCATGCTAGAGGTTGCGCTAGACTTCAAAGGAGTTAATTTTTATGTTGTGTGGCTCGTTTTATGTTTGCCTCTATTATGGCCCTAAAATTATTCAAGGGCGCCCAGCTCTCTAGTTGAAATCTAATCTAAAAGGCTGGAGTGGTATAGAAATGAATGGTTGGCAGTACTATCAAGGAGTTGAGCTGGAATTATAAGTATATATATCGGCGTGGTCAGTTTTGCATCATTGTAATGAAACAAACTACACCGACTTTTCCTAACAAATATAACACTTGTAGTTGAGACGTTTTGTCTGCCATACAGGAGAGATATCAAAAATGCTAAGTTGGCATCACTGATGGTGTCTCATGTATAGGAGACAAAACGTCTGATTAAGCTACTATATTTGTAATATGATGTCAATGAGGAAAAGCAAAGAAGGGCAATGATTTTCATGTCACATGAATTTTAACAAAGTGTTTATAGTGGAATGAATATGAATTAAGTTTTATGCTGGCCTCCCAAGGTGACTTCAGGTGGACAAGTCATATTGTTATATTGCAAAGAAATTAAATTTTAAATGCTTGAGGTCGACCTCTGCTGGTACTGAATTGGGCCAATGGGGTGGTATTGTGGTCGCATTGAATCCTTTCTGGAGGCAGGTTGACTGAGCAAATTATCTTGGTCCACTTGTTTGAAAAGTGAATGTTTTTATGTCCACTTCAGCTTCGATGTTTGACAATATTTTGTTTCCCCAATTCGCTGCAGTCTAATCTGTGAACCTGTTTGGAACTTGGCATTCAAAATTTGGACAAAATGCTGTTGTTTTTTGTTCAAGTTGTCATCAGTGTACTGTTTTTAGTGCACCTGTGTCTTGTGGCACCTTCGGCTAGCGTGTGTATTAGATCAGTGTACTGTTTTATGTACTGCGAAATACATTTTTTCAAATAATGGATGCAGATGTGATTGCAGTACGGAATCTGGGTTGAATTTCTTTTAAATGCTTGTATTCTTTTGTGCTTTTTATTGCAAATGTTTTTGTTGTCTAAATTTATTCTGTATGACGAACTCCTTCCATTGCTGAGGCTGCCTGAAACGATAGAAACTTTCAAGTGATTCTTCACTTTGGCTTTTGACAAATATATATGATCGCAACTGCAGCCTTATCCGGGGATGTATTTTATATCGAGACACAAGCATGGAATGGTATTTTTTAATAACTGGTATAAGTCTCTAACAGTTTTTTTATTAAAAAAATTTAAAGATTTTAGTCACACTGGTTGCAGAGACATGTTTTTACTGTATCTCCGCATATCGAGACCTCAGATTCCGGAGGCTGTTTCGGCTTTATGGCAAATAAACTTGACTTGCTGAATTGAGAAGTATTTATTTTAATTCAACATCAAAGTCCTAATATATATTAAAAAAATTAATAATTTGCATTAATTAGTTGCACGCAAAAAAGACAATTGCACACGTCTGCATCAGACTAAATAAAAATGCATGAAACTGGTGCCAACATTTCATAAGCTATAAGCTTGTACACAACCAAGTCACCGAAACTGCCTGAAAATAGTTGATTTCAAAATAAATGTGTCTGATTTGCACTTTATTTTGACAGAAACATGTCCTTCCTTCTGCTCTCTAGGAAAATAATAGAGTGCTAGTACTGCGCTTTCCATACGTCGTAGCATGAGGCCTATCGTATGACTCCAAGCCCTCACTTTCAAGGCCCTCACTGAACAGCTTTGTTTTTTCGCCACCACGCGAACAACAATCTGCATAGTGTAGAATTGATATGAGACCCTGATTGACGCAGGTTCGAATATAGAACGCTGTGTGCTGTTTGTTTAGTTGGAGTTGCTATGTATCACGACTACAGCTAAACAAACTGTCCATCTATACGGGCAAGAAACTGTAACCGTGTGGCACGTGTGAGAAAGAATTTGCACAGAGACCTAACTTGTTGCGTCATGCAAGATCCCACAGTGGGGAGCGGCCTTGTAAGTGTGAAGCCTGTGAGAACACGTTTAAAATGAGTGCCCATTTGTAGGGCAACTCCGCTCAATTCCGAAAAATTTAGGCTTACATGTGATTCCATTTCACAAAGCACTACTAAACAGCTCTACGTCTTCGAATTCGCGAAATGTGAAATATTATTTGTGTAATCTTAATTTAAACATCAGCTGATACCGAAACCGAAACTTCGGTTGCGTCAGGCAACATTGGCCTCGTGTTGTCAGAGTCATGGCCACGTCACGTCGAACCACGTGGTCTTGTGACGTTCGTGGGGGCGAGGAACAGGACACGCGACGCGGGCAGGTCGCTTCGGATGGCGTGGACGGTGATGGCCCGGGGAGAGGGGGAAGGGGAGAAGACGAAAGAGGAGAGGGGAGCGGAGAAACAGACCGATAAGCGCGCAGGGCAGCGCAAACTAGCGCATCCGCGTTACGGTGATCACGTGGACGCCCTTGAGCCAACACCGGGAGGAGAAACTCATGACGTCATCGTTCAATTTCGCTCTGAGAAGTAAAAACAAACAAAACGCGAGAATGACGTAGTCATGCCTTTGGCGTAGTGGTTCAACGTTGGCCGCTCCAACTCCGTCGCATTGACTGCGCTGACGATTGCGCCTCACGTCGCACGCTAGAGTTGGCAGATTTCGGCGACTTGGCTCATTTGAAAGTTTGCTGGCCAGTTTATTAAATATATAGACGGAATTAGATCGTAATATTTGACATGGGGTCTTCCTATATGATACTGAAGAGGGCTGCATAGTTTTCTAAATATCAAAAATGAAGCGGAGTTGCCCCTTTAAGTAGCCAGAAAAAAGGGCATGACTGAGAATATGTGTCGTGCAATATCTTGCAGGCCGTCTTGTCGTGGAAGAATGGACCTTATTCACATACCCGACGGCACCAGGCGGTGGCTGCACTAACTAAGCATCGAGGAGGGGACCTACCTGCGCTACCAATCGATAATGGGACGCTACGCTACCAGTTTCTTCGTTTTGAGCAGCGGGGCGTGCCCCAACGCGCCGTCCAAGTGGGGCATCCGTGGCGTCCACTTAAACGTCGATGTTATTCTTTCCGTCCCCTTCTTTTTTGAGTATACACAATTATATGTCATGCTGCAATTACATTTGCTACTCGCTGATCTATAGCCTCCTCCGAATTCTCCCTCGATTTCCAGTGCCAATTTCCGCCGCTTGGCATTAACACGCCGCGCGTGCGCAGAACGCTCGGAAAAGGTCCATTCTCTCGTGTGTTTTCTCATGTGCTTCACTGCTTGTCCGATGTTTATTCAAATGAAGTTGAGAAAAAGAGGCACATTGATCCAGTTCTAAACATTATCAGTTTCAGTTACGCGACAGCCACAGTTGTGGTACGTAGCATTTCTTGTTGTTTAAACACGGTTCTCTTTTTCTGAGGAACTCCCTGTACTTCCCAACACTGGAGGTTCGGGCGCTTGAACTTAATGCGTAGTGCAAGTTTGTCTGCTTCTTTCTGCTGGGGTTGTGTTGACTTCAGGACGCCTAGCTCTGATTGGCCGATTGAAGGATAGTGGGTACCATGACGATTTTAAGAAGGCACAATGATGATTTTAACCCGAGACTGGGGCAGAAGGCGGAAGTTTTTTTACAGTGGAAGAGAAAGAACAAGGACAGACAGCGTCTCGCTGTTCTATCATTGTCCTGTTTGTCCTCGACGCTGTCTGTCCTTGTTTCTCTTCCACTGCAAAAAACTTCCTCCTTCTGCCCCAGTCTCGGGTTAAAATCATCATGGTAAACTTCCACCAGCTCGCCTGCGCACTGATTGTAATTGCCTCAAGGCAGCTTACTTTGAGGTGTACCCACTGTCCTTCGATCGGAGCCAATCGGAGCTCAGCGTTGTGACGTCACCACAACTTCTGCAAAAGAAGCAGACAAACTTGCGCTCCGCAAAGTCTTGTCCTTCTGTGTTGATGTTCAGTTAGGCGAGTTTGAGACGTCGTCTTTTCTTTTTTTCTGTTCCTTCTATGTTTTGGTGTTTCTCTTATGGGAACCTGACTTTTTTGATAATTTTCCTTTGTTTCATTGTGCACACGATGTTCGCATAAAAATTGTAATGTGCATTTGGCGCATTCCTCGAAAACAAAAGTGGAACTGGTGGAACTACCCTAAAACATGTCATTTCTGCTTTATGTAGTAATTAACGTTTACTTTGTGTCACTCAGCAAGTGTGGAAGATGCGGTCGTTTGCGCAGTGCGAGATTTCGTTGAGCAGCGCCGATGACGTGTTTTGGGAACGTAGCAGTGATGACGGGAACGACAGCACCAATACGGATGAAAGCGGAGTGAGATTGGCTGGGAGGAGTTACAGTTGTCTCGCATCCAACTTGAGCTTCCTAACTTGGATAACACTTTGGAATCTCGTGCTCACAGGTGCAGCTAGAGCATGCCGGAAGGCGTTGAGCACGCGGTGGAAGCTAGGCATTCGAAAGAGGCGCCCTGTAGTTCCCCCATATTCGCCGTACAGTACGCCCCTAAAGTATAATTTTTTTTTCCATTTTTCTGACATGCGGTGTGAGGGGGTCGACCTACAATCTAGTCGACTTACAATCTTGTAAATATGCTAACTTCTCGCCAGTGTTTTCTTTTGCTAACGGGGGCTGGAAATTAGTTGTTGATTTACCGCAGCATTATATAGTACAAGAAAGTAATTGTTGATGAGTCGTTTTTGTTTTCAGGATTAACAGCTGTTGGCTTTGTCCATGAGGCCCGTTCACGCACTTGCGTTGGCTTAAGACCGAGTTCTAGTGATCTCTTACGACTAGAGAACACACTTGCACGCTGGAGGTGTCTGTCAGGTGACCTTGGTACTGCATTTTACTAGAGCGAAAGCTTTGCGGTATTTGCGAGATCACATATACATGATGACGAAAATAATCCCTGGAGAAGGGGAACAAGAGGAACAAGGACAAAGACAAATCTCAAAACACAGCTAGGTGACTGGTGCGCGACCGAAAAAATCCGCCTGGTCCGGTTATCGGACCCGGTACCTCTTACAGCCCCGGATGTAAGTGCAGTGTCATAGGTGGTACGCACAAGAGAACATTGCTTTTCTGTTTTTTTCAAAGACTTGCTTGGGATGTTGAGTGAACATTTGATTAAAGATTTTTTTCAGCAACGTCCCCTCTTTTTAATTTTTTTCTTCTTTTTAACTTGTTGAGAAATGTTTTATTGGATGGTGTTAGACAAACTGAGTAGTTTCAGCTGTGAGCTTGGGGATTTTGAAATGCTTAGATAGCGGGCAATCAATTTTCTGCTTTTTCTGGGAAATCTGAATTTTGTGTTCGTATATTGTGTTGTTCATTGATAAATCTTTTTTTCTTAAGTTGTTGAACTCTAATACTTCCGCTACTGTACATTGCTTCTTGCTAGAAAATGCAGCCAAATGTAAGAACTACTGTTAAAGTGTCCATGAAAAAAGTATGACAAGTAAAAAAGTATTTGTATTTGTACCGTTAGAGCAGATTAATGTATAACCCCACCCCAACCCCATTTAAGAATTACAGATTTCCTCAAATCGAGAACATGAAGTAAAAGGCGAACTCTAATACAGAGTTTGGCCGTATGAATACTGGTCCTGTTAGTTTTACTTGTGTATTTTCTTTCTGAGCAACTCCTGTTACCATTTCTTTTGCTACAATATGCCTTTGGTGTCCGTGTCAGTCTGCCATGTTTGGGGTGTTAAAAAACGGTCAAATGTTTACATGACACCAGCGACAGTGCCTTCAATTTCTTCTTTCTCAAACTTGCAGGTCTACTCTGGCAACCATTGCAAGATGGAGCAAATGGCACATTGCTGCTTTGCAGACAGGGTCCTTCCTGCTGACCAACTCAACTTTCGGGAGCATGCATTCTTCTGTGCAGTGTTCTTGCTTACTCCAGTCCAGCATCATTGAATCAAATAGTGGCCCCTATTGCATCAAATGTATCCCCTCCGATGTAGATGAGCACAAGCAATCGACCTACGTGATCGCAATTCATCACCGCTCCATTTGTGCAAACAAAACCAGTGTGATGTGGTTGTCTTGAAACGCTTGCTCTTGCCTGGTGTTTGAAACTACAAGATGTCAGTAATTGTGCCTCCTTCCTGGAAGCAGTGCTTGCATACTTAAGTAGTGTGTGATTTTTCTTTGATGGACAGTGGCATTGACTCTAGTGACATTTTATGGAACATTATTACAACAGATGGACATAGCTGATTACATGGTACTTTCACTGCAGCCTTATAATTCGTAGCAATTCCGAAGCCTAGAAATTAACCCCGCTTATTGTTGCTTACGTCTATATTAGGATGTGAGATGAGCTGCTTCAATGAAGTATAAAGTACACACTAACATTTTCTGCATGAATGGACTATGCTTATCAATTTTTCATCAACGTAAAGTGTGATATCACATGAACGTAATAACAGCCTTTCTTAATACTTTAATTGTTCTTTGCCAAGTTTATTCTCTGTTCTGAAAGGAACAGGTGTCGAGATCGCTCGTTTTGAGTGTGCTACTTTCTGCTGAAGGCAGTGCAGACTTGCCAAGCTTGTCTAATGTTTTCGCCTTGGCATTGGACTTTCGTTGTCATTGAACTTTCCTTGTCTTGTTTCTCTGATCTCCAACAGTGCTGGCCGAGGCAGCCTTCCAGGACGATGGGGACAGCGAGAGCGACTCCTCTTCCCTACAGGACGAACTGGTTGAGTCGCAACCCACCAGATGCGGCCACGACATGAGGGCATGTACCACTGCAAGTTCTGCCCTTACTCCAGTCGTCATCTACGTCATGTCACCAGGCACGAAAGGACACACACAGGAGAGAAGCCTTTCCGCTGCTCTGTCTGCGAGAAAGCATTTGCTGCACGCGGTCACTTACGGGTTCACATGAGGACTCACACGGGGGAGAAACCATTCTGTTGCGAGGTTTGCCAGAAGGCGTTCACCAGAAGTCATGACCTGATGATTCACAAGAGAGTACATACTGGCGAAAGACCGTACCAATGTGGCTCCTGTGAGAAAGAATTTTCACAGAAATCCAGCTTGTTGTGTCACAAGAGAACCCACAGTGGAGAGCGGCCTTACAAGTGTGAAGCCTGTGGGTACATGTTTAGACAGGCTGGCCATTTAAGTACACATCGGAAAAGAGCGCACAAGTGAGGGTTCCGGTTCATGCAATATCTGGAGGTATGAAAGGACTCTTTCATGTTTTAGTGTGCACTTCACTGCCTGTCTGTTGTTTGTTCAAACGAAGTTGAGAAAAAGAGGCATATTTATCAGTTCTAAACATTATCAGTTGCAATGGGGCAACAGCAGCAGTACAGCTATGTAGAATTTTTTGTTTAATACAGTTTAGCAACTTTTAACGTCAGGTTGTTTTTGTTTTAGGACGATGAACGAGCTACTTGTTCATTTTGAGTGGATGAGGATCAGGGTGCTTATTAGGCACATTGAATCCTATGTATAGATATTTGTAATGACATTTTAAAATGTGATTCCTTTGAAGTTCTCTGGATTTCCATGCATTTTAACCTAGTTTTTTCACATTGCTCCAGTTTGAATTGTGTTCCTGATGTTGTAAAAAGAAATGTGTCAGTTACTGCAATTCTCAATTCTTTTGTGGATTCAGTGAATCGCAAATAAACTACTTTCCCCCTACAAGGGATTGCCTTACTGCCCTTTTACGAGCTATGCCAAGTAGGCTTTGGTTTCAGCCTTGCTTGCACTTGATCTTTGACAGACAACAATAGGAGTGTTCTTTGGTGATGTCACGGCTGAACCATTTGCGTCAAATTCTGAAAAAGTCCTTGTTCTGCTACAATTTGCAAGAAGTTTTGGAATTTGCATCCACATGTTTTTATGTTTAATTTCTTCTTTGCATTTGCATCATTCTAAAGATGAAACAAACTGCCTGGACTTTATATAACAACTTATTCAGACGTCTCAACTTCAAACCTCCAAAATAAAAATAAAATTAGATGGTTATGGATACCTCAGGATATTAACTTGATGAAATACGGTAAACATCTTTTTTTAAGAATATCGCACAGATATCCAGAAATGATATGTAAGAGGTGAGAGGGTGCAGGCGAGCTGGTCAGGAAAGTACATACCTGTGAACACTGCCCTTTTTTTATCTTCTCCGAGGCTTTGCAATTTGTCACAAATGATGTTTCCCGAAAAATGATTATCTCGTGGATATCCAGTGGATATCGTGAGATGATGTTGTGCATTTTGACCATTTGGGTATATCCCCTGAATGTTCATGGTTGTGCGATGCGGAATTCGGGTGTAGGACAAAATGGTACATACAATTAATTTGTTGGCACTTTGGGTGCTCTGAAATTTTAGTGATCTGATACAGTGAAGCTTTATTCAACACACCTGTAATGTGGTGTATTTTAACATACTATTTAAGGTTTTTGTGATATTTTAGCAAACAACTAAAAAAGCCCGAAACTTGGTTTAAAGTCTATTATCGCTCACTCGGCTCCAAGGCTCCTATTCGATAAGTCGGTGCATTTGCAACTGAGCTGGAGCTTGAAAGTCGCTACACACATATACGCACTAAAAGCGCAAGGTCGCTATGCACTCTGCGCTTGATTGGACTAGCAAGTAAAAACATGCACAAAAAATCGACAAACGCAATTAGTAGTTTTGTTTACAGCACTGCTTGATTGGTCCTATCAGCTCGTAGCGTCGGCTGCGGCTTTAGTAAAATGTAGTGTAGCGCAATGGCCGTGCAACCAAACGCAAGCACATTGTGAATTGGACATTATCATGCACATACTACATATTTCTGATGGCGTACGTGTGTGTAGTCGTGTATCGCTACTGTGTGATGCATGTTAAAGACCCCAGGCTTGCTTTTATACTGCACTGTCAAAATTTCTCATCTACAGCGTAAACCATGTCTCCGCTCCTCAGAGGCAGACCGACCTTACGCTGTATGAACACAAACATCAATTTCTTGTGTGATGGCGTGTTATGGAATGTTTTTCTTCTCTTGCTGAATATGTCAAATATTGTAGACATATTATTTGATATCTGTACTTGTATGTTCTTTCTGTAGTTTACTTTTTTTTTGCTTGACTCAGTTACTGGCACGCAATGTGTTTTGAATTGAATATATAAGTTATTAAAATGGTTAGCGCTCATAACTTAAGTATTCGGAAAAAACCCTCTTTTTTCTCTAGATTCAATTTGCAGCAAGTACAAACACTAACCCTTGAAGAGCAATTACTATGTCTCATATTTTGCCTGGCACTGTTTTGTCCGGGACCATATCCGGATCCCGCAGAATTTCCTTGGTGGATTTGGAGCGATCCAAAAGTGCTCTATATGGTTGCGTCTTTAGTGCGGTAGATCCGAGCACTCGCTTGCACTCCCAAGAAGATAACAACGAAAGAATGCTCTAAAACCACCAAGGAATTTGTGTAAGTATTATGATTTATGCAGTGTCTGGCTAAGCAATGACTGTTGGCAAAAGCACTGGGGTGAATGAGGCAGCTAGGTTAAAAGGTCCTGGGCTATGCCATGGGAAAGTGGAGATAACCCGGGGATAATCTCAAGTAAAGTAGGGTTCTACAAACGAGGCTGCTCAAGTTTACCGCACCTATGTTATTAACGCTGTTGTGAAGCTGTATAGCGTAAATTGAAGTATGACTTTCTATTTTCCCGGCATTGGCACTGAAGTGGCGTGGCACATTTGTGAGGCTGTGCAAAATGATAAAGTCTCGGGACATACGATCGTACCGATGTGAACTACCGTAAAATACCGGGCAAGCACCCACTCAAAATGGAGAGATAATCTCGAACAAATGGGAGATGGGTGCTTGTCCGGTCATCAATTTTACATATCAATGTACTGTGCATATTTTCCCAGATCTTACAAATTTGGGTATGGGCGCTAGTGTGGTATGGGCAGATGCACGGTGTTCTACGGTATGTTGTTACTAGCCTTCAACCTTTGAAGGATTTACGGAACCTTTACTCGGCCCTCAGCACGTGGATTTCACAAAACTGAAACTCTACTAGAGTGGAACCACTGATCTCTATGACTATTTGCTGGATCGCGCATCCTCGCATGCCCGCTTCCGGTCTCTCGGCGTGATCAAAGCTTCTTTGGCACGCCGAAGTGTTGCGTCTCTGCCTTTGCACGCTTGGCTACCGATCATGAAGGGTTGCGATGTCCTGGAAATCATTCCTGCAGACGTACAGTGCTCACAAAGACAGCATCAAGAAGGAATTTTACGGTAACACAAGAGGAAGCAGACGGCTGTTCCAGGCTAGGGCGGGAACTCTCAGAACGAAAACTTGGAGAGCAAAGTTCACTGAAGAGCTGGAGACTCCTTTGCACCACCTGTAGGACTGACACCGAAACAATACGCGTTTGCAAGTCAGGCCTCGGGGCACCGCCATCTTGCCCAGTTGGGGTGCGCTTGGACGCGTCGTAATCTGATTACGAAGCTTTGCTACAGGCGTCATAATCAGATTATGGCCGCACCCAAGCTTGAGCAGAGACGGCGGCACCCTGAGGACCGGACTTGCAAACATGTATACACGTTTGCAAGTTTGGTTTCAGGGCGCTGCCATCTCTTTCGGTTCTGATGCGCTTGGATGCATCATAATCTGTCGTGAATCGGATTATGGCCGCGTCCAGGCGCACTCCACTGAGCAAGATGGCGGTGCCCTGAGACCGGACTTGCAAACGTATATATGATCGCCTGCCATGGTCTGACCCTGCCACAGGAAACGGACTCTGTCCCTGAGATTCACGGTGGCCGTGGAGGGGAGGAGGAAGGGAGGCCCCCGGCGGAGGATATATGGGAAGCAAAAAGGGTAGAGGCCCTCGAGGGCACAAAACCACAGCACAAAAGGATGACTCTAGGGCAGAAAATAGAGAAACCTAAGAAGTGAAAATGGCTAGAGCGGAGCTCCGACTCTGCTCACCCGATACAAAGGGAAGAGCCAACATAATTCAACCCAATATGTGCCGGCCTGACCCATGTGACTTTGGCGTATCACAAAACAAATTAACATTTATATTGATAGTTTTCTCTTGTTCTGGGTAGAGTCCCAAGGAGTAAAATAAACATTTAGGAATAAAAAATGGTTTTGAAGTATTCAAATTTTATGAAATGAGACAATCCAGTCCAAGATGTTGAGCGTTGTTCTTGAACATTCCTGTTGCTCTTCTACACGTTACATAGACCGTTTGCGTACAACGTTCGTCCTTTGGAGACCTTAGATTTGAGAGGTCACAGCAAGCAGCTAGTGCTTCTAGCGCTCTACGTGTTCCACCAGAATTGCTGTCAGTTGTGTGCCCACTGTCAGCATCGCAGTGTCTGCGGCACTGTAATGAAGTGTTGCGTCTTCAAGTGCAGTGCCTGTAAAGCTGACGGTGTGTCGCTTGTTTCAGATATGAGACGTCGCTGACGTGGATTAGAACAACACTGAAGGAATTTTATTCAATCTTCGTCTTTGTCGGTCTGAACCCTGGCGCATGGCCAAGCCACTGCCGATACATCTTCCTTTCTCTAAGCGAGCTGAACATTATTACGTTATACAAAAAGAAAACAACAAAAACACACACACAATAACACAAACATAAACTAACGCAGCTGAGCGTAGTCGCATCACTCGAAGACAAACTGTAGGGCTATACTACTTGTTTAAAGTCTTCATTATATGTCAGACGCACTGGTGCCTTAATTGTCCTTCCCGACCTACGAACTTCCAGTGCTGGAGGTTGGTCCGGTCGTGTCGGTAGGCAAACTTGACATAATGGCGAAGGTTGGTCGGATCGGTCGGTAGGCAAGCTGGCGACACTGGAGGCATTACAGCTGACGACGTTTGAGGTGCTGACTCGCTCTCAGTTCCAGGACCTTGCTCGCGCATGCCTGTATCATCAAACTCTTGAATTTGATGAAAGTCCTCAGTAGTCTTTCTCAGATGCTGTCGATTACGGCGTAACTCCCTTCCTTCCTCTGTCATTACCCGGCAGGACCTTGGCGCCACGGTTTGCTGGACTTGAGCTGGGTTGCTCCACCGCTACCCCTTGAGGTAATGCTTAGAGATTGTTTCGTTTGCGCATAACTGATGAGCATCTCCAGCAATGTTTGTTTGGGAAACCAGCCTAAATTTTCAAAAGGCATATATGACATGGCTGTGTGAACAGAAAGTGCCGCACACCATCAGCGAGATTTGAAAACACACAAGGAGGAGGTTCATGCGGTTAATAAAGAACAGCTACCATTTAGGCAGCTGGGTACGAGTGGCAACAGACAGAGGGATCTACAGACATGCTGCCGATGCCAACAACAACATTCGGTTTCTCCTGCCAGTCCCGAAGCGCACGGTGCAGCTTCTGCCACGAGAAGGGGCATATCGAAAAGGCCTGTTTCAAAAAGTCAAGAACGCAGCACCTACCGCGGACGACACATAGCCTCGATCAGCAAGGCGAGCTACCTGATTTTGACAATGATCATTCGGATACGCCATTGAGCCTGCACGAGCTGATTGTGGTTAGCGTAAGACCAATAGAACCAATGGCATCACAGCGCTAACAAGCG
The DNA here is from genome assembly GCA_037355805.1 of Ixodes ricinus. Lineage (NCBI taxonomy): Eukaryota > Metazoa > Arthropoda > Arachnida > Ixodida > Ixodidae > Ixodes > Ixodes ricinus. Next base: position 6,820 of record JAZHYW010060115.1, on the reverse strand, counting down.
CCCCTTATCACCCTGCAACGAACGGCCAAGCCGAAAGAATGGTACAGCAATTAAAGAAGGCTCTGGCGAAGGGAGAAAAAGACGGGGTGAAATGTGCGCTGGCACGGTTTTCATACAAGCAGCACACCACGTTACACACTGCAACGGGCAAGACGCTCAGCGTGGATGCTACTTGGTCGAGAGTTGCCATCACCGCTACAGACTTCTTCAGGGGCCTAGTTATGATACTCCAACAACGTTGACAACCTCGGTTTCGACACACACGCATGACTTTTCGGTTGGTCAGGCCGTGTGGATCAGAAGCGTTCCCGAGCGGAACCACTTGGACAGCTGGCGTCCTTATACGCCGTCTAGGTCCCCGGTCGTGGATGATTGACACCGAGAAGGGGCAGGAAAGACAGCACATAGATCATATTCGTCCAAGGAATTACACACTCGCAGTACAGAAATAGCAGTACACCTGCTCCAGTGTGGGACTTGATCCTGGAGCCCGACGAGCTGTCACCCACACCTCCGAAGCCAGAGATCGCGCGTACACCTCCCAGGCTGGAGACATCAAGTGCGCCTCAGAGGCCGGAGCCCGCGCGTAGTAAACCACACCAACGCACCAGCAACAGTGTGCGAAGACCGCCGGAAAGATTAGGGTCGCAACTAAGTGAGGGGGAAGTGTAATGTACCGGCCGATGGCCAGAATATTGCGTGAGCGGACTCCCGCACTTTCAAGAGCAAGGGACTGGTGTACAGTTTTTGGGCCACGAAACTCGCATTTCAGGCGCCATTAAAAGTAACGTCCGGTTTGTCGAAGGTTAACCGGTTTGACCCAGTCGTACCCTGAAAGTTCAACCTAAAAAATTCGGTTTGACAAAAGTTTGCGACACTCCTAGTGTGGTCCGTGGCATTTGTGCCCACAAAGATGCACGTGTTGTTGCAAATTGTACTCATTGATCAAATATATCGCAGCGTCTGCGCCACGACCACTTTGCCAACTCCGCAATCCAGACATCACATGGCAAGCAAAGGACAGATCGCGCTACCCGCATGCAAATAACTTTCCAGGCCTTTATACAAAAAAAAAGGTACTTAGGCTGGCTTTTTGGGTTTGTCAAACTCGAAACCATACTCCGCAGTAAAAAAAAACAAAAAAACAGGGAACTCGACCTGCGAGTTGACACCAATCAGCGAGTTCCGCGTTATTTATAGTTTTCGAATATTCGAAGAACTTGAATACTTCGCACAGCGAGACTGCGACGAATCGAATCACATAGCAAGCAGCAAGCATTATTCGCTAAGTATTCAAAGTTTCAAATATTTGCACACCCCTATTATATGATTTTTGAATTGGTATATCATTTATGTGGCCCACTTCATAAAGAATGCACCCATCATGCGAAAATAAAATCTTCAGATCGTGCCCACTAAGGGTCCGATTTCTTCTGTGTATCACTCACTAGGGGTGTCGCTTGAACTATTGTCGAACCAGATTTTAAGGTTCGAATCTCGGGGTTCGGCTGGGTCGAACTGCCCGGCGAGACCTTCGAACTTTTCACCAGATTCGACCGGTTCGACTTTAGACGGTGTATGCAGACCTTAATACAAGCATGTCTAAGCTTGGAGAACTTTTTTTTATGAAAATGAGTTTTTTTATTTTATAGGCGAGTTGCAAAATTAAAAGAGAGCCAATTCCAATAACTGAAGAAGTTAATAACTTATTTGTTTTTGTACTGTAGTAAACTGGAAGTAACCAATCAACGCTGCTCCTTGAATCCGTCCCTAGCCATCACCATCCAATCCGAAGTCCAACTGGCCAGCCTGTCGCATGCGCACGCCCAGTCGAACCTCAATACAAGGTTCGTCGAGGCATTCCATTAAAAGTTCCAAAAAGTTTTTAACCTGGTCGAACTCGAACCTCGGCCGGTTCGCGACACCCCCTACTCTCTACGCACTTTTGGCATACTCACACAACCACTCTATAGGCACTTCACTTCCGAAGCCCCTTTCACCCCCCACCCCCCTCAACCCCACGTCGAACCACATTCTAGGTCTGCCCCAACCCCCTCCTCCCCAAATGGAAACACTACGCCTCTGCTTGAGGTACTCAGGGTGAGACAGGTGAAACAAGTTTCGGAGCAATTTTTGGAGCAGAAAAATCTGGATTTTGGAGCAGCTTAGGAGCACAACATTCTTGTTTTGGAGCAACAGCTTATGCATTTTGGAGCAACTTTGAAGCACAAAAGTCTACAGTTTGGAGCAGATTAGGAGCAGAAAATGTTAGAGCAGCTTATCAGCAATTTAAATAATAAACAGTGATTTAAATCACATAAATCTAATTTTTCTTTTTTAACCCCTAAGTAATCAGCGCCAATACGCACCGAGATGAAATATAAAAGAAAAGAAAAACGGAAAAGGCAAAACGCGAGTCTAATGCGCATAGATGAGGACAAGAAACACAGGCTTGCTGCAAAGTTAGCTGGGCACCAGGTACCCCAAGCTTATACGAACTGGTGCCAATGCGCAACTGCAGAGCAAAACTTTTTAAAGCGGTGATTCGAGAGCATGAACAGGGAAGCATGGTTTACTACAGCCAGACATCGATTGGACGCTCGTAGAAAGCACGTGCAGATAGAAAAAGAAAAACTCCCCACAAGAGGTGAGTCAGAAGGTAAATAGTGAATTGGTATAAAAACTATGAGCAGCACATTCACGCTAAATATGGGTGCGTGACCGACTCATTCGATTGCTCACCCACTGGAAGCACGCGTGTCATAACCGAAAGTAATCACTGCGACGGCGCCGTCCATTTTGGCAAGATTACGGACAAGAATAGAACTACACAATAGAGGCGCTCCATGGCACTTTTAAGAAAAGTTCTACTCTCAAAATGAAAGAAATAGTACTTATATTTTCTCATCTTGACAGCCTGTGTGTCGTAGCTCCCGCGGCCAGACCACGTGACAACGCACCGTTTGCATGCAGTCACAAATGACGGCGGAAAGTAGTAGGGAAATCGAGGAAAAGACCACGCATCATAGGTACAGAAGGGTACTACAGCTGAAATCTTCGAATCCGGCGGTTGCTTGCGCTACCCTGTACCCGTGCCGTGGACTTTACTACGACAGAGATTGAATATTGTTAACCAAACTCTCGTTTCCCGTTAATTCTAGCGTCGCCGCCAACTCTTTTTTAGTCTGTGTTAGTGTGGCGCAATTTTGACCGATTTCTGCGTTTTTAGCGAAACTAGGCACAGAAAATTGGGTTTGTATCAAAATGGCGCCATTGGCGCAGATATCACACCCCTGGGTACTGAAGCTGCGCAAGTTGTTTTTCAAGAGAATAGTGCTTCGTGTGGCCCCTTTACAGAGGCTGATAAGAAAAGATTTTTGTTTAGAACCCATAATAAATGGAAGGAGATTCAGTGCCCAGGTGCACTGCCCACCATGGAGCCCAACAAGGATATGGGTACTGTGCCATAACAAGGAAGGCTTGGATGACACAAATACTCTACATACCAGTGCTGCCTGGAGCATGATACCCGAGTGTGGTGGCAGGGACAGAACCTGTTTCCACCCAAGGTTGGACCCTGCCACCTAAGAAGATGAAGAGGAAGGAAGAGGTATCTAAAGAAAAAGAGAAAGAGGTGGATGGAAAGGGAAAGAAGGAAGAAAAGGGTAAAAGAGGCAACTGAATGAATCATCCTGGTTGGTCCAAGCCAGGACACCCGTCTACGAGAAGCAGGCGCCGAAGTAGTATATTGCCTCGGCCTCGGGGAGGGAAGGGCCGAAGGGTAAAACAAACCCTGTGCTCAGCTCAACCACCAGGATCTCCTTTTCCTCGGACACAGGAGGCGTGGGTGGGTGAACCCACATGGCTCAGGGTCCGTGGTGGCCATACCACCAAGCACCTAGGACCTAAGGTGCAGGCGCCCTTTGCGGGGTTTGAGAAGAGACTAAATTGTAAAGATGCTGTCACTCATGTGATGTAAACATTTGACCGCTTCTTAACACCTTAAACATGGCAGACTGACACAAACACCAAAGACATATTGTAGCAAAAAAAAAAAAATTGGCGACAGGAGCGCTCAGAAAAAAAAAAAGTCACAAGTAAAACGAGCAGGATCAGTACTGATATGGCCGGACTCTGTATCAAACACTCAAGTTTGCCGTTTACTTCAGGCTCTTGATTTAGGCAAATCGTAATTCTTAAAGGGGGTTGTGGTGGGGGTTATACTTGAATCGGCTCTCATGGTATAAATACAAAATTCTTTTTCAGGGAAACTTTAATTGCAGATTTCTGCATTTGGCAACATTTGCAGCAACAAGCCAAAGTACAGTTGTGAAAGTATTAAGAGTCCAACAACTGCGCAAAAGTGATATAGCACAATATCCCGGTGTGAACAAAACAAATAAACAGATAAATTTCGCACTACACAGATAGTTGGAAATTCATCGCATCATACTTGAACATTTTGCAATCTCCGAGCACAGTAGGGAAACTACTCCCATTTTCTTTGGTTGAAAAAACCCAGAGACTGCGGGTAAGCGACACAACACTAAAAAGTCTCTAGTGACTTTTTAGAGAGAGGCTTTCTAGTGTTGCGTCTGAACACACCCACGCAGTCTCAATTTTTTCAACCATGTGCTAATGTGCACCAGACTCGTTTGCGCTCCTTACATTTTGTTCAATTTCCTCATCCACTCAAAATAAAGAGTCAACAGTAGCTCCATACGACCTAAAACAAAAATTTATACAGAAGCTAAAAACTGCTAACCTCTATTAAATAAGGTCCATTCAAAACAAAACAAAAAATGCTATGTAGCAGAACTGCACCTGTTGCCAAACTGCAACTCATAATGTTTAGAACAAATGAATGCGTCTGTTTCTCAACAAAAATAATCACAAGCTGCCAAAGTGTATTAAACGAAAAATACTACATAGCAGTATGCAGCTGTTGCCTAATTGCAACTGATAATGTTTAAAGCTGATAAATGTGTCTCTATTTCTCAACCTCATTTGAACAGACAACAGATGAGGCAGTGAAGTGCACGGTGAAACATGAAAGACATTCTTCACATACCTCCAGATATTGCATGACGCAGATCCCTCACTCGTGCACTTTTTTCCGGTGGCTATTTAAATGGTCAACGCTGTTTAAACGTTTTCCCACAGACTATCACACTTGTAAGGCCGCTCCCCACTGTGACTTCTCTCGTGACGCAGCAAGTGATGTCTCTCTGAAAATTCTTCCTCACACGTGCCACACTGGTACGGTTTCTCGCCCGTATGTACTCTTTTGTGAATCCTCAGGACATCATTTCTGGCAAACGCCTTCTGGCAAACCTCACAACTGAATGGTTTCTCCCCCGTGTGAGTCCTCATGTGAATCCGTAAGATCACCGACTTCAGCAAATGCTCTCTCGCAGACAGAGCAGCGGAAAGGCTTCTCTCCTGTGTGTGTCCTTTCGTGCTTGGTGACATGAGAAAGATTACGACTGGAGTAAGGGCAGAACTCGCAGTGGTACATGCCCTCATGTCGTGGCTGCATCGTGGGTTGCGACTCAACCAGTTTGACTACCTGTGGGGAAGAGGAGTCGCTCTCGCTGTCCCCATCGTCCCGGAAGGCTGCTTCGGCCGGCACTGTTGGGGAGACTCGAGAAACAAGACAAGGAAAGTCAAGGACAAGGAAAGTCCAATGCCAATACACAAACATTAGACAAGCTCGGCAAAGTAAGTAGCAAACACAAACAAGCGTCCTGACACCATGTTCACTTCCAGAACAAAGAAAACAAACTCGGCAAATAAGAACAATTAAAGTATTAAGAAAAGCTGTTGTCACATTAAAGTGATATCACACTTTAAGTTAATAGAAAAATTGATAACCGTAGCCCATTCATGCAGAAACATTTCATATGCACTTTACTTTCATCGAATCAGCTCATCTCGACATCCTAATAGCTGTAAGCAACAATAAGCAAGGCTAATTTCTGGGCCTCAGTATTGCTATGAAATATAAGGCTGCAGTGAAGGTACCATGTAGTCTGCAACGTCTGTCCATTGCAATAATGTTCTACAAAATGTCACTGTAGAGTCAATGTCACTGTACATCAATGAAAAATCACACACTACTTGAGTATGCAAGCACTGCTTCCAGTGGAAGAATGCGTTAAAAACTACAATTACTGACATCTTGTAGTCTCAAACACCAGGCAAGAGCAAGCATGTCAAGACAACCACATCACACTGGTTTTGTTTTGCACAAATGGAGTGGTGCATGAATTGCGATCACATAGGTCTGACTGCTTGTGCTCATCTACATCGAGGGGATCACATTTGATGCAATAGGGGACACCTATTTGCTTCAATGATGCTGGACTAAAGTAAGCAAGAACACCGCACAAAAAGAATGCATGCCCCGAAGAGTAGTTCAAAGGTAGCTTTTACATTTGGCAGCATTGACTACCAAAAAGCGAGAAGTACAGTTGAGAAAAGTATTAAAGTTTAACAACTGCATGAAAACGATTTATCTATGTAAACAAAACAATAAATAAAAACATAACTTTCACTTTTCAGATGAAAAGCTGAAAATGAATTGCCGCATATTTAAGCATATTAAAAATCCCCCGAGCTAACAGGGAAACTACTCTGTGTAACACCTTCTGGTAAGACATTTTCGTCAAAGACGCCCTTCAAGTGGTTTCTCGAGCGCAAGAACGATGAAGCGTCCCCATCAGCGGACCCCTGCTGCTTGGGGAAAGCCAGGGACTTGGCCTTTCTCCCGAATTTTCCCGAGTTCAGCCCTGGAAACGGTGGCTGCATCGTTTTAAGA
>JAZHYW010060114.1:0-50375 GCA_037355805.1 Ixodes ricinus | reverse complement strand
AACCTTTGAAGGATTTAGGCCACCGTGATTTAGGCACATTTGAAGCATTTAACTTCACTCAGTCCTTGACGCGTGGATTTTGCAAAACCGAAACTGTAACTAGAGAGGAACTATGTGTCGAGTGTGTCAGCCTGTCCCTTATAACTTCGGCAGATAAAAAAATAAGTTAAGATTCATATTGTTGGACTCGCGTTTTTCTTCTAGTTCTGGAAGTAAAATAAATGTTTATGAATAAGAAAGATAGTTTTGAAATATTCAAATATTACGAAACAAGACAATCCAATCCAGGATGTTTAGCGTTTTGGCTGTTGTTGGCTTTGTTGTGCCCGCGATGTTCTGAACATGCCTCTTGCCTTCCTACGGTTTGCGTAGACTATTTACATAGAACGTTTGAGCTTGGAGAGCGTTGAGAGTTCACAGCGAGCAGCTAGTGCCGCTGGTGCTCTGTGTGTTCCACCGAAGTCGTCCTCAGTTTTACCCCACTGAGGGCATCGCAGTGTCTGCGGCACCGTAATGAGCAAGTGCTGCGTCTTCAAGGGCGGTGCCTGTAAAGCCGACGGTGTGTCGCTATTCCAGTTTTCCAGGAACCGCAGACTAAGGAATAAGTGGAGTCAGATGATTGGTAGGCATCGCTCTAATGGCTCCGATTCCACCATGGTGTGCTCCAGGCGTTTCCCAGACAACCTGATAGATAACAAGGCCTAGCCCCGACTGAAAAGGGGCTCCTTTGCGAAACGCAACTGAAAAAGCGCCAACGTCGAAACGCAGGAGGAGGAGACCAGTGTGCAGTCGTACCGGTAAGTGGCCTGCGGTGATCGCGAATTGCCGGTCGAGCCAGTCCATTTCTATACTTCCCGACGCTACGGGCTGATGGGACTAATCGTGCAGCATCAAAAGCGCACCAACATGACGAAACTAATCCCTAGAGAAGGGGAACAAGGGAGACAAAAGACGAACACAAATCTCCAAGCACAGCCAGGTGACTGGTGTGCGACCGAAAAAACCGCCTGGTCCTGGTATCGAACCAGGGACCTCTCCATTTTCAATGGAGCACTCTACCAACTGGCGAACATGGCGAACACCAACATGGTGTTCGCTCATGTGTCTGTACATGTACCATCATCATTGATGCAATCATGCACAGGAAAGGCCCAATGACTTTTGATGCTGGTTGATTGGTCCCATCAGTTCGTAGCGTAGGTTGCGTCCGGACATAAGGTTAAACAAGATATAGGGTGTCTGAAATCACCGGGATCGATCTGAAATGGACCGTAGAAATCGATGCTTGCACGGAGCAATCTAAACTTTTCGTCAAAGGTGTATTTCACAGGTGCAGTTTTTCGTGTAAAATTACCAAGCGTAACTCCTTTTCTGTAAAAAAAAAAAGAAGGAAAACTTGTTAGGGTTAACGGTGGGCAGCAACGCAGACGAGCGATTAAAGCGGCGGGACGTCGTCGGAAGGTGCAACCGACCAGCGAAAGAAAGCAGACGACATGCAGGCTGAAATCTGTTGTTAGCAAGAACGTCGTCGTTATACAACCGCATTAACTTCAAGTTTTGCTTTTATTGTCCTGTTTTATTTTTAAACCAAAAGTACACTACAAAAAGATTATCTTCATTCTAGTAAATTGCGGTCTTCGCGAGTAGTCTCGACGTCTTAATAAGGAGGTAGCGCAATCTATCAATACGTGTGTCAAACGCGCCCCGCTGCTCGACTCTGTCGTCTGCGTCGCCGCTCGCCGTTGACCCTGGCAAGTTTTTCGGCCCTATTTTGCAGAAAGGGAGCTACGCTTTGTAATTTTACAAGAAAAAACAGGACTTGTGAAATACACCTTTGATGAAAAGTTTAGATTGCTTCGTGCAGGTGTCGATTTTTACGGTCAATTCAAGAATGACCCTGGTGGCTTCAGACACCCTATACATGCGTGTGGGGACAATCAAGCAGTGAGGAAAGCACCTCACTGTGTTTGTCACCTTTCTTAAGTTTTTCCTTGCCACGGGCAAATCTGCCCAATTTTAAAGATCCAAGTTTTTTTTTTTTTTTTTCTGAAAGATTTTTTTTTTTTAATTTGTTGCAGTATATTGAGATGTAGCAAAAGAAATACTCTTTTCGATTATAGAAGTATGATTAGTAGTCTAATGATATGCATCCTCAAATTTTGTATATGGCTGAGAGTGAAATAAATAGATACCAGTGTTGCGTAGTTGCCACTCCAGAATTGGAATGATTCCGAAATCATCCCGCACTTTGAGACCCCAGAATGGAATAAGAATGGAATGCCAGCAGCACTGGTAGGAATGGAATTGGATACCTTTTGCTGGGAATGGAGTGGGAACGTAATGGGCTCAGTTCCTATGTGAGCTGTGTTGGTTATCGTCTAGGGCCTACAAGCTGATAGCACAGTTCGCTAGCGCATTGTAAGTGTCCCTTGAAATAGCATCATTGCACTGGAGGTGACTGACAGCTTAATTGTCTCACTGGCTTATGCTCCTTCGAGGCTTCCATCCTTCTCTTCTGCAACCTGATGGAAACGTCAGTGAAGCCCTCAGACGCTCCTCGCTTCAACGCCTGCATTGGAAAGATGCAACCTCTCCTGGCATGTATGTTACACCACCTTGAGTCCTGTTTGATGCATGCAGCCAGGAATTGGTGCTTTCTGCACCCTGAGCTGACTGTAGACATTCCCGTTGACCCCGAGAACATTAGGGCTTTCTGCCGGCAGGCCTCAAGTGTGTTCCCATGAACCTCTACGCTCCTTATTCCCCTCCCCTCCCCCTCTCTGTTTGTATTTATCTTCAGGGATTTTCACACCATTACGTCATTGCCATCTGTACAAATTCATTACTCTGTTCAACCTTGTATTGTGCGGCGTTGCAGGTCTCTACGGTATGGGCCATCGGCCTTTCTGCGGCGTCGCGGCTGTCCCGAACCAGAATAAATATTATTATTATTGATATTGTTAAAATGGCACGCCCTCAGTGAAGCAACCAAAACTGAATAGTTGTAGACAGACAAGTTGTCATATCTGTTGAGACTTTCTGGGTCTACAACCTTTTGATTTAGCTGTTAAAGGGGCTGCGAAACGTTTTTTCAAAACTCTGAGCTATATTTTCACTTGGAGTGCTTGTGCCGTATTGTATAAGTATAACCCAGATTCATTTACTTGATCGTTCGGGTTCATTTACTAGCGTAAAAAATAATTTCGGTTTTCTGTGGAAATTTCCTTTTTGTTCTACAAATATGTCACTGTAGGCAGAGAGGTGGATGGATTACATCCGACGTCTGATCTTTTGCTCAGACAATTGTAAGGTGGCCGACCTCATTGAGCTCTAGCGTCACCTATTACACCGCAGTTGGCTAGGTTTCAAGTCGTATGCTGACACCTTACGGTGTATGCTACAGTATGTTGTGGTACAGAGGAGAGTTTGAGAAAATTATTTGCAACATTGATCGGTCGAGCTGCACCTCCCTCCCGATACGATTGTCAAATGACAAGCTGCGAATACATTCTTGCTTCAACCAAAATATATATACCTGATCTGGTCACAGAACAAGGGCAAGAAGGCACAAAATATAAGCCAAGTTAATCGCCTTTGTGTATTTGAGCGGCGTGTCAGGTTGTTGCTGAGGAAGATTCTTGTAAAGGAAATTTAATGGAAAACTCATTATCATAAAACCTTAAGTGGCCAGACGTCCTGATTAAGGCGCGACAAGTCCCGCTTCGGCTCCCCGAATAGATAAAAGACGCGGTTGAATAAAAGGATGCGTCATTGGAGAGTATGCTTTTTCTGATCAGTGAACAAGATATGCTTGAAAGCAATGCTGACACTGAAGGTTAATTTGTGGATGACATGTGTACAGAACTATATATGAATATAGTATATACAAATGTAAATACGTTATTATTAAAAAACAAAAATCTTTCGGCTTTTTACTCTGGTGAATAAGGAAGACCAGCGAAGCTGTGCTATGGTGGGATGACCTCAAGGACGACGTCTAGAACGACCTCGAGTACGACGCCTAGAGGACGATGCCTAGAGGACGACGCCTAGGACGACCTCAGGGACGACGTTTAGAACGACCTCAAGGACGACGCCTTGGACGACCTCGCGGACTACGTTTAGGACGACCTCAAGGACGACGTCTTGGACGACTTCAAGGACGACTTCTAGGACGACCTTGAGGACAAACTCTCTGACAACCTCAAGGACGATGTCTAGGATGACCTTAAGGACGACATCTAGGACGACCTCAAGGACAACGCCTATAGAAATTCAGCCTTTCCACTCTGGTGAAAAGCAGAGTGGAAAAGTTGGAAAGGTTGCCACCATCTATGAGCGACGGCAGCAGCCAGACAACTGGCTTGGTTGCCGCCATCGCTCATAGATGGCGGTAGCTGTCCAGAGTTTTGTGTCATCATTTGTTTGCCGAAGGACACGATACTGGGGAAACTAGCCCTTAACAGCTCCGCTGTAATATTCCAGCCAAACATATTACATGTGCTTGCCAAACAATATGCAAACAGAAAAAAAAAAAGAAATGCGCACAGCATGTACAAAATGATAAAAAAAGGTGTGATTTGTTACCTAAATTTTATGTTTCCGAGTCCCGCAACACAATACCCCCTACTCTGATATGCATTCCGTTTTGGAGCCTGAGGAATATGGTCATTTCATAGCCAGTCGTGGGAAAACTACAATGTCCTAGGACTAAACCCATAAAAATGAACTGCCCAAAAAGCGTGTGCTGATAGGCGAGAGGTTGGGTGCTTGCGTCCCTTCTTACTGATTTTTCAGAGGTCGGGGTTCAAATCCTCTTGGGATTGTAGTTCTTCATTGCTTTAGTTCATGTTTTATTCTAATTCATATCCACGATCCGGCCCCACAAGCACATTCCACAACGAATGCGATCTGTGGCGGGAGGTGCAGCATGGTTTGATGCTTATCAAACAACAGAGGACCTGGAAGTGTTTGAAGCGAAAACTGTTGAAGTCACTTTTTGTAGTAGCATAGAACTCGTGCAAGAATGCCTATAAATAACAATGTTTTTATACCTTCCAATTTATTATTTTAAGACTAAATAAAGTTGAATTTCTGTTTAATCCTTTTACATAACTACGATGACATTTTGTTGCTCAGGATGCCCATGGATGTCACAAGATTTTTTCAGACAGTTCAAGAAGCATAATTTTTAACCACTGTTTATAAAATGTCGGCACAGTGTTTTGCCGTAGTACCTAGAAATCATCTTTGTGGTGTATTAAATATAGGAACATTGATGTCGGGCAGATACATTTCATTTTCATGACCCCTTTAGTCAGTATGACCTACCCGCCGTAAAATCGAGAGAAAATTGGGTGAAAATAAAGAGGGCTAACTCTCGACGTGTAACCAAGAAAACTTGAAAAATGCTATTTTTAGATCATTTGTCTTTGTCCAACCTGTTATCGCAACGATGGGCAATGAAGCAAAGATGACCATACTTCCCCGTCAGCAATATTCGCTTATATCCCGCCATACCTAACTAGACACATTTACGCCAAGGACATCATTGATCGGAACACTATGATTACTAAAAATATGCTATTTTTCGGTGTTAACAAAAAAAAAAAATGAAACATCAAGTCAAAAACGGGTGGGTTACCTTTTGGGGGTTACCTTTCAGCATTTTATGGTATGTCTATTGTTAATGTTATTTGTATTTATTGTTAAAAATGGCCTTAGCTGTGAATTATAGAGTGATTGAGAAAACCTGTTTTTGGCGCACAAATAATTTATGCACCGCTGAAAACCTGAAAGTAAAAGAAAAAAATATGCGAGTGATGGGAATAGTTGCAAAAGTTTGAGAGCATAATAAAGCAGAACAAGAATATTAATAAACTCACGTTTGATGATTGTTAGGCTTTGCTGGACGTTAGCTCTAACAAATATTGTTTTTGACTTTATCTTTTTATTCAAATAACACTGTTCTCAAATTGTATTTTGTCATTAATGATAGTGTCACATTCCCACAGGGGTTCCTGCAATTCGTGATTTATTGATTGGGACCAAAAAAGTGGGCTGTATTTTTTCATTGTGACCTCATATGTCGTGTGCCATGCTACTGCCTTGAAAATGATTGTATACTTGATTTGCAGGAGCATCACCTTGCATTCTTCCAAATTTTGCAAGTGATCACTGCTTCGGTGAAGGTGCTATCACCAGCCCTGTGCATCGTTTGCAAGCATCTCTGCTTGCACCAATTCACTAGTGGTTGAATGTCGCCTAGACATGACAAATTTGCACTGCCAAGCCCTCCTTGCGCCTCCACTGGCTACACTGCTAAAGAACCGTCCATGCAGGGCACAACATGTGCTATGCACAGCAAATGCATTTCAAAGGGCTTGAGCATTTCGGTATGCTCATTCGTTTCCAATGAGGACATTAACCATGAAAACTATACGGCTTACCTCCTTGCCTCCCTGCTGTTATCTCCTCTCCCGTTTTGCTTTTGCGAAATTGGGGACTGACATTAACAGTAGAGCCCTTGAGTTAGGCCTTAAAGGGGCCCTGCAACAGCTATTTGACTGGTTTTTAATTTGCACCGAACCTAAGCGCACTGAACGTAGTAACTTAATGAAACTTTTCTTTTCGCAAAATTCGCTTTATTTTAGAAGTTATAGGCAAATTAGAATTACAAAAACAAGCAAAAAATAACCGCCTTCATGACGTCGTAGGTCCTGGCTTGAGTGGCCGTGAACTAGAGGAGGGATAGTGAGTTCATCGAGAGCTCACGGCTGCCGCACTCCGTGTCGACGGCTCGAGAGGGCGCCACTAAACCGTGTGTTGGATAGGCTGTATGAAGCGGGCGGCCAGGGCGGCTCGCATTGCATTTGCTGCGCGATTAAAGACTATTTCGGCATAACACTTCATTGGCCACAAACGACAGCAAACACGGGTTAAATATCAGTACAGAACGGGAGCCACTTCGCGCTGCCATACCGCCAAATGGCCTTTCTACGCTTCGGAACCTTTCTACGCTCGCCGTTCGTCGTCGCCTCATCCCACTAGCCCTTTCTAGTATGCGCCATTTTTCCGCCGCTTGGTGGCGGGTATGTCGACGGGTCATTTCTTGTTTCCGTACTTTATAAACTGCATTTGTTTCTTTTCTGATCTAAAATACTGAACAAAAACTACTTTCATACACAATTGAAACGGTTCGCGACACTTATATTTTGTATCTCGACTAAAAAAAAAGCTTTTAGCGGCTCTGACCAGTAGTAAGGCCAGGGCCTAAGACGTCACATTTTGCGCGCTTTCGGTACCGCGGGTCGCCCTCGTCGGTGGAGGAGGTTTCCACGTCGTCCGGTTAAAATATGACGCACTGATATTTAGTTACTCTCTCCGTGCCCACTGGCTTGCCCGAACCCCAAGAGACATGGAAACCGCAAAAAAGGTAGACGCTTAAATATGATTGCAGGGCCCCGGAAAAGGAACTCATAAAACGAATTTACAACGAAAAATAATTTTTTTTAGAGCTATATTGACGGCGCTATACGAATTTGTAGTTGGTAGCTACGGGCGCCGCCGAAAAGTGGCCCATATTTATCACGTGACTGGCCCCTATTTGTCACGTGGTACTTGCGCTCTTTCGAAGCTTCCTATGGTCTCGAAAACTTACTTATTCATCTTCGTTTGAAGAGCAACAAAAAACAAAGATTAATAAGTAACTTTTAGAGCCCAAATGAAGCTTTTGAAAAAGCGCAAGCAGACGTGATAGACCTGTGCGCCGGTCAGATGACGGCGGCGGCGCCCGAAGCAGGCGAACTTGTGCGGCGGCGGCGACGGCGGCGTGGAGAAACGCGTTGAAGCGGCGGCGCAAAACGCTCAACGTGCGGCGGCGGCGACGCACAGGTCTACCACGTGACCAGAGGCGGCTCCGCGGCGCCAGCTACAAATTCGTTTTGCGCCGTAAATATAGCTCTAAAAATTTTCTTTCTTCTTTGTAAATTCGTTTTATAACATACTTTTTCCATCTAGGCTATATAAAAAAAAATGTTTTTTTCTTTGCATGTGTCTTTTAAGCCAGCAGATCATGTGGTAGCTATGTCAGTGCCCCCATCATGTGCATGCTACAGGGCTTTGTCTGACGATGCCAGTAAAGGGGGTGGCTTTTGCCCGGCTCTAAATGTCTCAAAGTGGACTTGAAGTCCGAGGAATAACCTCCGTTTTCGTCCAGCAAGGACTGTACACCACAAGCCGTGCCCTGTGTGGACAACCCTTGACGTAGTTGGTCACTATCAAGTGACTCAAGCCGGTGTGATGCCTACAAAGAATCTCCCAGCACAGCTTATATGTGTAGAACTAAATCAACCTCTCCAGCTCAAACAAACCATCAAATTTTGCCTGGTGCCAAGCCTTGCGGGCATTAGAGGAAATGAAAAAGCAGAAAAGCTGGCCACATCTGTGAAGCATTCTATAGAAGCCTCTGTTAGCTTGTTTCACCAGGATTCCAAGCCATTCTTTAAGAAATCAATTTTTAACTCGTGGCAGTTAGAATGGGATGTCGAAAAATAAAACAAATTTAATGTTATCGAACTCATCTTGGGCATTTGGAGAGCTCCTTTCATAAAGACCGTCGTCCTGAAGTTCTCCTTTCTCTGTGGCGAGGATGCAAAGCTGTATGACCATTGTAGGAAACTTTTGACAATCTTGCATATCTTGTGGCACTGTGACTTTTATCATGATCTATGTCAATCGTGCTTTCCTGAGCTTATTAGGGAAGGTCTTCCATTTCATCGTATGTTCCTGCTCGGTGATGAGCCTTAAGTATCGTTCAACCGCATTTAGCTTATCTTTAAAAATTGTCATTTTATGCCATCCATAATTTTTAAAACTAATTACATTGCTATTCTCAGTTGTTCTAAATTAGTTTCACTTAGTGCAACATGGCCCTCAGTACCGTTTGTGCCATTAAACCCGTAATCAACAACAAAGCCGGTGTGATGCAGTCGTTTTGCCACTTTTGCATTGATCACTAAACATATAGAAGGCAAAAAGATACTTTTGCTGTAACTGCATTCTTTCGCTGCAAATGATGTTTTTTTTTCTATGGTTAGCTAGTGGCTATTCTCGAAATAGTAGACTTTTAGCATAAGATTGGGTGCCCATAAGCCAGTGTGGTGTTTAGAAACAAGCCAATATTTGCTTGCACCAGCGTGGGCATTACACATGCGCAGCAACTGGATTTGTGTGAAGCGTCTGTGCATGCTCTGTCAGCAGCAGCGCCACTGTGGCGGCACGACACCATGGCTGCAAGCTGGTGTATATGCTCGTAAAAGCATTGAAATATTTGTGCTCGAAGCTATATCTATTGCTGCACTCATTGTGATGCCAGCTCACTGCGTATGCCTTTTGTAAACAGAAATAGAAACTGGAGTTTCAATAATTGATATAGCTCTCTATAAAAGCCATAGCAAGATGTGTGATGAATAGTATGCAAGTGCCAAAAATGTCATTGTTTATATTTGCATGAAAAGTGTATGGTGCATACTAGAACATGTTGCAACATCAGTGTCTTCAAATTCAACTTGATGTGCTGCATGTTCTCAGCAGGACCCATCGTGGGCACTCACCGGCAAAGAAGAGAAGGACAAGTGGAAGTCTCCCCAGCAGCGAGAGGACAAACACCAATGTCGTTTTTCTCTTTACTTTGCCTGCGACAGAGTTAGCATTACCAGACACTAAAGGATGCACTTGGGGGAAAGAATATATTACAGTGTGGCATTTCTGGGTGAGCATTTGGGCATGCAATCTACTTGATGAATTTCAGAAGATATCATAAGGGAGAGCGGTGATATCAATGTTAGACCCATGGAAAAGCGATCATGTCAGCAGATCTATGTTTGCATTGGACGAGGTACCACCTTGAGGGACACCCGTCTAGTAGTTCCTGAGGACACCATTTGTACTGAATTCAAGCTTCTCCATATGTCGTTTAGCTCCTGATGAACTTTGGGTTTATATGTGAGCAGTATTTCTTGGATAGATGTTTGTATCTGATACATGTTGTTTTGTGTGTGTGTGTGAAAAGTAAGCGTGACTATGGTGTTTATTTCAACGCTAATCATGTTAAAATATAAAAGTTGCCACTTAACAAAAGCATGGCAAGTTAAGTGCTTTGGCACTTCATTCTCCTCTTTTCTCAAATGTGACAAAAAGGACTCGAAAAGTGTGTCACTTTATTTATAAGCACAAATCTGTTGCAATGGGCCTTTTTGCATGCGCTGACCCCGATGTTCCCCGCATTGTTCCTGTGCACTGCATGAAGGTGCGCATTACTTTGTAACTATTACAGCCCCGGATGTAAGTGCAGTGTCATAGGTGTTACATGCAAGAGTACAGGACAAAATTTTAGATTCCAGGGATATTTTTCTGCAACGTCCCTCATCGTAACATATTTTTAAGATACTTGTCAAAATGGTTTGATTCCAGAAAATATTTTCTGCAACCTCCTTCTCATCGTAGTTTTTTTAGATACATGTAAAAATGTCTTACTGGAAAGTGTTACACAAACTGAGTTGGCTCCTTGTGGGCTCGAGGATTTTAAAATGCTTAAATATGGGCAATCAATTTTCTGCTTTTTTGGTGAAAAGTGAAGTTGATGTGTTCATTTATTGTTTTGTTTACATTGATAAATCATTTTTGTGCACTTGTCAAACTAATATTTTCTCAACTGTACTTTGCTTCTTGCTAGAAAATTCAGCCAAAGGAAGAAACTGCTATTAAAGTGTCCATGAAACAAGTATGACATATGGTAAAAGAATTCAGTGGATGAGCCGTGAGAGGTCGTATGAACACTGGTCTTGTTTGTTGCCTTGGGTGTTCATGTCAATGTGCCATGTTTGGGGTGCTAAAAGCGGTCAAATGCCTGCCTCACATGAGCGACAGTATTATGTGCAATTTATTCTCTTCTCAACCTCGCAGGTCGACTCTGGCAACCATCGCAAGATGCGGCAAATGGCACATTGTTGCTTTGCACAGAGGCTTCTTTCCACTGGCCAACTCACCTTCTGGGAGCATGCATTTTCTGTGCAGTGTTCCTGCTTGTTTCAGTCTAGCGTCATCGCAATGAGTGTCTCCTATTGCATAAAATGTATCTCCCTCCAATTGGTTTTTGATTTTAAAAAATAGAATTTGTTGTACTTGCCACCCTATTTTTTAATTTCAAATTGGCTTTAAATTGGTTGTGCCTTTTGAGGCGTAGGCCAATAGAGGTATATTATTTCATAATTATTGTTTTTCCTCACCTTAATTTATGCATCAAATGAATCCCAAAAATTCAGATGAGCACAGGCAGTCGACCTACATGATCGCATTCACCACCACTCCATTTGTGCAAAACAAAACTAGTGTGATGAGGTTCTTGCAACGCATGCTCTTGCCTGGTGCTGGAGGCTACAAGATGTTGGCAATTGTTTTGTAAATTGCATTCTTGCACTGGAAGCAGTGCTTGTACACTACAGTGGTGTGTGATTTTTATAGATTTATAGGGACATTGAGTGTACAGTAACATTTTGTGGAACATTATTACAATGAAGAGGCGTCACTACATGATACCTCCACAGTACCATAGGATTTCCTGCAGCCTTATATGTCGTAGCAATTCTGAAGCCCAGAAAATAGGTTTACTTATTGTTGCTTACGGCTATTAGGATGTGAGATGAGCTGCTTCAATGCAAGATAAAGTGCACATGAACCTTTTCTGCAGGAATGGGCTATGCCTGTCATTTTTTCATTAACTTAAAGTGTGATATCACATGAATGTAATAACAGCCTTTCTTAACGCTTTAATCGTTCTTTGCCGAGTTTGTTCTTAAGCAAACAGGTGACGAGACGTTTGTTTTGTGTGCTAGTTCCTGCTGAAGGCAGTGCAGACTTGCCAAGCTTGTTCACTGCAGTGGTGGAACTGCTGTGCCAATTGCACCAAACTGCGCTAGAATGAATAACCTGTTACATGCTGCTGCAAAGGCTTTATTTGTGCACAATTTGCACCATGTCTCCACGAAAAGCGAGCTGTTCTTGAAAAGCAAACTAAAGTGTTTGGCACGTAGAATTCTTGGCGATGCCACTGAAAATTAAGTACTCTTGTTTTTCGGATGCCTAAGCACTATGTCTGAAGAGTAGGGCGGCACGAATATTCAAATTATCAAATACTATAGTCGGTGACAGGTCAAGAACGAAGTGGAAGCTCCTCCCACCCCTTTCCACTTCAACGGAGCGAACGGTGGAGAGGAGGTCGCCTCCTCTCCACCGTTCGCTCTACTAAAGTGGAAAGAGGTTGGAGGAGCTTCCACTTCATTCTTGACCTGTCACCGACTATAGTTTCAAATAAGACGCTATTTTATTTTTGCTTCAAAATTAACTGCAATATTGATACTTTTCAAAGTGTTGATTGTGGCGGGTTTACTCCCTTGAGTGCGCTTCTCCTTAACCACCTCTGCGCTGCGGAGAAGCAATACTCGCGGAGCTGACACTGCAATCTCCTGACTCGCTTTGCCGCAGCACAGCCGCACACGTAGGCGAAAAACACACTTTCAGAGTGGTATAATGCATGCACGTGCCTGGTGTAATAGAAAAAAATGAAAACATTGTGTTTGTTGATATTTACTTTGCAGTAACATCTAAAAATTTAACTGTGCCTATTGTGCAAGGGTATATGTTAGGCAGCGATATTTTTACAACCTGTGTTCATTATTTGTGTTTGGTTTGTTTTAATTCAGGAATGAAACTTTTTCATATAGCAAGATAATTTATAAACCCCTCAATTAGGTATGGCTAAGCTCCCTTATAGGTTTAATTTTACGTCAAATTTGGCATTTACTTGCCATGCCAATTTAGGCATTGGACTGTTCGAGGCCAGAGTCTCTAAATATAGCTAGATTAAACTTAAGAGCTCATAAGTGGGCAATTAGAAGCTCGGGAACAAGCTTTGCGAGTTCAGCTGAATTTTTCTTTAAGCATGGTGTAATAGTTGTGAAAGGTGCAGCAACTATTCAATATTGTATTAAAAATATTCGGCCAGAACCCCTATTCACTTTGAATTTGCTTCGAACCCAATATCCATTATTTGCACATGCCTAAGGAAGAATTACCAGATTTTGTGCGAACGGTGTTCCCATCGATCGCAATGGATAGGTAGCACTACTCATGATCGGTTAGAGTAGCTATGTGCTCTGCTTAGCTGCTCTATGAACAGTAGCCGGTTGAATACGAGCGAGGGCGGCGTGAGACACCTTCAACACAGGTGTCCGTTTGATGTCAAACTCACAACAATTTCCTCACCGCGATACAAACCCTACAAGGTAGCCAAAAACATATTTTTTACATCAAACACAAACTGAAGACGCCATCGGTACTCCTAGTAGGTTATTCAGACATCCGGAAAATTACCAGCGTACAATTGTTCATATATCTGTAGAGGTCAGGTACCTTGTAGATATGACACCTTAAATAGTTTCCCAACACTACAACAACTGTTATTTTTTTGACAGGCTAACTTTTGAAGAGATAGTATAAACTTTTCTGACATGAAAGCTCAAAATTGTCTGCTCCAAATCACCACTTGTCAGTTCCACCACTGCGAATGCTTGTGCCTTGGCAATACTCATTTTCTTTGACTGTCCTTGTCTTGTTTTTCTCATCTCAACAGTGCTGGCCGAAGCAGCTTTCCAGGATGATGGGGACAGCGAGAGCGACTCCTCTTTCTCTACAGGCGAACTGGTTGAGTCGCAACCCACAATGCGGCCACAATATGAGGGCATGTACCACTGCGAGTTCTGCCCTTACTCCAGTCGTAGTCTTTCTCATGTCACTAGGCACGAAAGGGCACACACAGGAGAAAAGCCTTTCCGCTGCTCGGTCTGCGAGAGCGCGTTTGCTAAAATCGGTAACTTACGAGCTCACATGAGGACCCACACGGGGGAGAAACCATTCAGTTGCGAGGTTTGCCAGAAGGCGTTCGCCAGAAACGATGGCCTGACGATTCACAAAAGAGTCCATACGGGCGAAAGACCGTACCAGTGTGGCACCTGTGAGAAAGAATTTTCGAAAAGAGATAACTTGCTGCAGCATAAAAGAACCCACAGTGGGGAGCGGCCTTATCAGTGCAAAGCCTGTGAGAAAACATTTAAACGCATGGGCGATTTAAATAGACATAGACAAAAAGTGCACAAGTGAGGAATCTGCGCCATGCAATATCTTGTGTTCGTCTGTGTGGAAGAGCTTTCATGTTTTATTGTGTGCCTCAATGCCTTTATGTTCCTTGTTCACCTGAAGCTGAGAAACATGCATATTTATCAGTTCGAAATACGGGTGGAAGTGCTGCACCATTGTGCGCCAATCCATTTTCGCTGCGCCAACCTGCTCCCAGGCGCACATGTTGCACCAAAACTAACCAAACTTTTTTTTTTTTTAACTGTTTGAGATTTTTTTTTTTTTTGCCACAGTAGTTTATTGTGTTATGTTCGTTTAGGTAATTCTGAACCAATAGGGACTTTTAACGAACCGTTACCGTGTTCCGCATACCGCACACTACTGGAGCCTTTGCAGCATTAGGGAGTTTTCGTAGATCGTTTCCACTGTCCCGCAACGCTCTCCGCAACCAGCTACGCTAGCCGGAACTCTACAGTCAAGGCCATCGGCGCGCTTGCGCAGTAGCGGCTGCTTCGTTGCAGAGGGCTTAGCGGAGGGGGAAACACGGTCTATGAAAACTCCCTATTAAGCGCGCGCCTGAGTGATACCGTGACCGCGGGGCGCGCGCTTGAAAGCATGCTTCAAAGGCTCCGGCAGTGCGGTAGGCGGAACACGGTAACGGTTTGCTAAGAGTCCGTATTGTTATGAAACCACCATACCGATGTTGTCATGTCAACGGAGTCTAGGTCTGATCTCCGAAAATGGAACATATGCATAGGTCGCTTTGTCAGAGTACTCATCAATACTCTGACAATCGACGAAACGATGCCTCGAGGCATCGTTTCGTCATTTACCTTTGTTCTTTCTTTTATTTTTTTCACAGTCGCGCCGAGCATGGCTACGTGTATTCGAAATCCCGCACTCACGGGCTTAGGCGTTGACTTCGGGGGGGGCAACGGGGCTCGTTCCTCCCTGGAAAGATCCGGGGAGAGCTCTGCCACCCCCCCCCCCTCCGGGCCCGGGCCATGATCCTTACCGAGACGCTGTTTACGTGACATGTAACGAGCTTCTAGTAGTGGCAAGTAAACAAAATAACGCCCACGGTGCCTTTATTGACAAAATACATGAGAAATGGAATCCCAGCGTGCTTTCTTTAGCTTCAATCTTCAGTTCTGTCAAAAAAATAACGCGCACCCTCCTTCCCCCTTCCGGAGAACTTCTCAGTCTGCCCCCTCCGGGAAAATGGAAAGTCTACGCCGCTGCTCACGGGGCATTAAATCACGTATACCGTAAAGTCTCGGACAAACGCCCGCCCCCAAAAAATCACATATCCCGTTTTTTTTAATCATATCTACCGCGTGATCTGCGGTATCGGTACGCGACAAGCGTGCTCTCCGCGGGTTCCTTCGTGCTTATCGCACCGTTACACGCGAATCTGCAGCATCCGCAACATGCGGGATATCCCTTCCCATGACATGCATATTCAACTCGTTCCCGCATTTTTTTTTTTTTGTCAACGATTTTTGCGCGCGATATTGGTTCCCGTGACACCCGAGTTTGTAGTGGCTGGGTTCTTGCGTGTATATCGCGCTGTAAAGCGCGAATGCGTCGCATCCGCATTCTGCTGCGGTACCCGTGACAGGCGAGTTCATAGTGAATTCCCGCGTACTTATCGCATATGCGAGTTCGCAGTGTCTGCGAAATGTATCAGTAATGAAAAGACAGTGAGTGCGCAGGCGAGCTTGTGATAGTTAATCATGATGTTTAAAACCGGAGACTGTGGTGAGGGAAGAGTTAGGAGTTCCCGTTTCACGTAACTTGTGCCTTGTGCCCCTCCCCCCCCGACACACAAACACACACAATTTACCTTTTCATTTTGGGTGGGCGTTCTTTCAGGACCTTATTATGGCATATAAACATTCATAAGAGCCTGCTGGCATGTGTTCACCTATCATCTATGCTGGCATGTGTTCACCTATCATCTAATCTCTGGGGAAAGCGACAACTACTCTACAAAAATTGAACAAACATTTGGCATATTTTCTTTTCTTTTTTGCATGTTTGGGCTCTGTGCTCTTGCTGAGACTGCTTCCACGCTTCTCATTTGTGTCGAAAACGTAACATATAAAAGCGATAATTGGTTGACTCGATGATTAGGGTTGCCACCTGACCGGTTTTTGACCGGCCCGGCCGGTTTTTTAGACAGCAGGCCGGTTGCCGGTCCGTAGGTAAGACAGGCCGTCATTGGCTGGTTTTTTGACAGCCATCGAAGCGCGATTGCTTTTAGCTTATTTTTTTGGCGTTTTTTTAAGTGATCAATTCAACAACTACGACAAGAAATATTTGTCGACAAAAAAAAAGAAGTCTAAAATTACACAAACACCGTCAGGACACGTGATTAGAGAAAGTACGCGGGCGAGCGCGGCAGGAGAACTCCATGAGAGGGGGAGGGGGGAGGGGGAAGAGGGGTACGGTCAACGCAAAACAAAACGACCACCGGGAGCGCGGCGGAAAGCTGGAAAGCCGGAAAATAAGGGAAAGCGAGAACAAGCAAGACGCCGGCGGGAAACTCGACGACAGGCCCTCCCGATAGCTGAGCCTTCTGGGAGGTGTTGGTTTTCTTAACAATTGTCGGCATCTTGACAAGGACACGCACGGCACTCCATCCGTCCACTGTGACGGGTGGCGTATGCGCTTTCCCCAAGCTTTCCCCTTCGACTACACACGGTGTAATATTGTTGCTGTTAGTTTAGATCCTCGTCGTTTTTCCCCTCCCTCTTCGTTCTCCATTTAATTTTAAGTGCCAAGACCAGAGAAACGCGCCGACGATGTCTAGGAAGAGCTGAGCGTCTCTCGGAGCTGTTGTCAACTAACTGGACCCCTGCACCCCCCCCCCCCGTTGAAGGGCCGGTTTTTTTTTCGGGGAAAGGTGGCAACCCTATCGATGATCTGTAGACTTTTTTTTATAAATGACGTACGTGGCGAATACAGTCGCTGGCACAGAAATGGCAAGCCGGCGGGAGGGCGAGTAGAACGGTGGGAACGTCCTGCTGAGCGAAACAAGTTTTAAACCGTTGTGCTAGAACGCATCCAAGCAATTGACTTGTGAGGAAAACCTTCCGTTTTATGGTCTTACTTGCTAGTTTTGTTGGTCACTTTTTTTTTGCTAAACTCCTAAACAAGTTTTTTTTTTAGTCAGTTGTGTTTTTTCTAGTGAGGTTCAATTAAAAACTTGTGTATGAGCAGGGGTAGTATAGGTGGCATCATGAAGTTTTCAATATTTTGCATTTGTACTCTTATCAGATAGAGTAGATTTGTACTCTGTTGAGTATTGGAATAGTTTTGTTTGCTAAACAGGGAGTTAGAAAATTTGTATTTCCTAATAACAAAAACTGTAGTCAGTATTGAACATTATTTATCTTGAAATGGTTTTGTTTTCAACTTATGGAACGCGCGATTTAGGTTGTTAATTATGCACAATGTTTTTTTTCATGTTTAAGTTGTGCTTCTTTTGTTGACTTTGCCTTCTATTGAAAATCGATGAGAGGAACCTACCCGCTACCAGGACAGTTTTCGATAGCTGCCATTCAAATATTTTTTATGCAATGGGCTGGAATGTATTTAAGGCAAGGGTTTGTTTGGAAATGGTTTTGGAACGTCACATGGAGATGCTTTTTCATGGATATATATATATATATATATATATATATATATATATATATATATATATATACTTTTTTGTATTTAGAAAATCACATCTGCGCTTATAGCCCACAGTTTGACCTGGGTGACCAGCTCCAAGATTTACTTATACTGCTACGAAACTCGACTTTTGTTGCTCCTGAGCTGCTCCAAAGCAGAACTTTTTCTGCTCCAAAGCTGCTCCAAAGGGGCATCCTTGCTGCTCCCAGACCTGCTCCAACAGGCTGAAGCTTGCTTCCACCCTTGGAAACATTATCAGTTGCAGTTAGGTAACAGCTGCAGTACTGCTAAGTAGCTTTTTCTTTTTTGGCAATGGTCTTATTTAATAGTGTCTGGCAGTCTTTAACTTTGTGATCATTTTTGTTTTAGGACGTGCAGAGCTACCTTTAACTGTGCATTTTGAGTGGATGAGGAGCATTGGGGTTTATTAAGGCACCTTGAATCCTATCCCTAGATTTTTGTGACATTTTGAAACGTGATTCTTCTGAAGTTCTCTGGATTTTCATGCATTTTACTTTGTTTTTCAACTTTGCTCCAGGTTGAATTGTGGTCTTGATGAAATATATCAGTTACTGTACTCTGTTCTTTGTGAATTCAGTGAATTGCAAATACACTACTTTCCCCTACAATGCATTGCCTCGCTACTGCTGATGAGCATTCTACGAGCAACGAGCAATACCAAGTAAGCTTTGGTTTCAACCCATTTGGCACTTGAATCGTCATTGCCGGCTGACAATAGGAGTATGCTTGGTAATGTCACGGCTGGACTATTTGCGTCAAATTTATTTTTGCTCCACAACACTGAAACAGCTTGGGCCTTGCTAAGCTACAATTTTTTACTAAGGCGTGCAAATTGTTGGAGCGTTTGAACATCACTTCGAATAGCATACTACTTGCTACTCGCCTCAAACACGCAATGTCCTTGGAAAATCTGCAACATTTCTCATTTTCGCGGTCACTTTGGGCGTTTTGTACAGCCAAGTTGAGGTTACTTTAAGTGCTCGAGCACTACAAAGAAGCACCGCCTGTAGGTAGACCGCATTCCTGCATATCACACTTCCCGCAGTGCATCTTTATGATAGATGTTGCGCTGGACTCTAAAGGATTAAATTTTATGCTGAGTTGCTTGTTTTGTTGTTGCCTTTATATAGCCCTAAAACTATTCAAGGGCACAAGCTCTCTAGTTGAAGTCTAATCTAAAAAGGCTGGAGCGGTACAGAAATGAATGCTTGGGAATACCTTCTAGGAGTTGAGTTGGGTTTATACGTATAAATATTGGCATGGTCATTTTGCATCATAGTAATGAAACAAACTACACCGACATTACGTTACAGCTATAACACTTGAAGTTCAGACATTTTGTCTGCCATACAGGAGAGATATCGGCTATGCCAAGTTGGCATCACTGATGATGTCTCACATATGGGAGACGAAACGTCTGATTAAATTGTTGTATTTGTTACGTAAAGTTGGTGTAGTTCGTTTCATGATGAGTCCCGGTTTCTAGAATATTTTTGAAACCACTGTTATATATCATCAAATAATATCAAATTTTGTGCTGACAGATTTTTCATTCTAACATCTTAGTGGAATATTTTTTTTTTTACCTTTTACAATGGTTCCCCCTTTGTCTGCTGCAGTGTTTGTTTCTAAAGAAAAGAAAGCATCTTGTCACAATAATTATGTTGCCCTATCTGGTGCTTTCAAACACAAGTGGTCAGCTAGCAGAGTGTTTGAGGGAATCAAACTGCCTGTTCTGAAATGTTTGCTGACAAGTTATGGTACAAAATGGGAAAAGCAAAAAAGGCAATGATTTTCATCTCCTATGAAATCTAACAAAGGATTTAGTGGAGTGACTAAGAATGATATGCTTGGCATCCCAAGGTGACTTCAGATGGACAAGTCACTATATTGCAAAGGACTTCGTAATCTGAGTGCCTGAGGTCAACCTGCGCAGGTACTAGATCGGGCCAATAGGATGGTACTGTAGCCGCATTGAATCCTTTCTGAATGCAGATTGACTGAGCAAATTGTCTTGGTCACTGGTTTGAAAAGTAAATGTTTCTTTGTGGCTTTAGCTTCGAAGTTCGGCAATAATTTGTTGCCTTAAAATGCAGCAGACTAATCGGTCAACCTGTTTGGAACTTGGCATTCGAAATTGGGGACAAAATGTTGTTTTTCTTCATATTGTTATCGTGTACAGCTATACGTTTGTACAGTTGGATATATTTTTTCATATATGTATTCACATCTGTTTGCACGTAAGGAAACGGTTGATCTTTTTAAAAAATCAGGTCTCTTTGTGTATCTTATTGAAAATTATTTTGTTGCTGTAAATTTATTCTGCATGACAGGCTCCTTCCTACTTATCGAGGCACCGAAAGAGAAAAGAAAAATTTCAGCGATTCT
Organism: Ixodes ricinus; assembly: GCA_037355805.1. Classification (NCBI taxonomy): domain Eukaryota; kingdom Metazoa; phylum Arthropoda; class Arachnida; order Ixodida; family Ixodidae; genus Ixodes; species Ixodes ricinus. The sequence continues at coordinate 30,092 of JAZHYW010060114.1, read as the reverse complement.
TCTGTTCGACTTTTGAGCAAAATACATATGATCACAGCTGCAGCCTCACCTGGGGATGTTTGATATTGGGTCCTGCATATAGTACCATTAGAACTAAACGACGCATGGCATACAGGAGTGCGACACACCGAGGCTGCATTGCCAATCTACTCGAATGGATCCGAGTTACCCTGACGGATTACGTCACGTGACACAAAAGTAGAGGAACGCTGGACGCAGGTAGGTTTTCGAATGCTAGGGTACAGAACCTTTACCCTAGATTGAGATAGAGTAAAAGCAGGGCAGCAATCTGACTGTCTATTCATCATAACTTTTCTGTTGCCGAGCTATTGGCACGCTCATTCGATAGGTCAATTCGTTTTCAGGCAAGACGCACAAACAAACCTTTTCCTCGACGCTCACCGATGTTTCGGCTTTCAAATCGAAGTATTTTTATTCGCTGGGCTAAGCATTATAAAAGGGGCAGAGCGGTCCAAATGTCTCTTCATCTCGACAAGTTTTCTGTCGCTGTGTTAATGGCACGCTACCGTTTGATAGATGAATTTCTTTTTCAGGTGAGTTCAGAGCCAGTGATGCCACGGAGGATGGTTGCTGCTGCTGTTCCTGCTGCGCCGATGTTTGGGCGTGGTCGTCGCCGTTAGCCATGGCGCTCGTCGAGAAAAGGTTGCTTAAAGAATACCGGGTCACCAATTGTGGTCGCGAAGGAACTTCAATATAGATAAAGTAAAACGAGATCACTGTTTAACAAGGACTACATAAGTTTAGAACCAAACCTAACAGGCGGACCAAAAGACGTGTTTCCTTTTCGAGCCCCAGACGAAGACTTCCTCGCGGCGAGCTGTCTTCAGGTAGGCGAGGGAGAACACATTAAGCCGTCTGGCTCTTGAGCCGACGGTCCCCAGACGCTTGGCCACTGAGCTCTCCCCCTCCGGAATGTGCGGTTCCGGGTTTCACCCCTACGGCCGCCGTCCGCTTACGTGGTCTTCGTCGCAGGACTGTCCTCTGTCTGGAGCTCGTCTAGACGGGCCACGGGCCGCCACAGGAGAAAGAAAACCAAAGTGGTTTTCTTTTTAAAAGCGACTACTTCGTGAAGATGTTTTTTTCTAATCTGGAGGTCACCTGGGCCGAAAGGGACGATAGGCGGGCAGCACCCTCACAGGCTCGGCTTGTGGTCTCTTTCGTAGTGCATTCGGCTGAATGATTTTCAGCCTTTTGGAGCGCTCTTAAAAGACCATGCCCATTCGGTTTGTTGAAGTTGAGTGCCCTAAATACATTCAACTGGTTCTTTCAGAGTGCTTTCACACGTTCAGATTGTGCCATCTTCTGACTCGTGGCACTGTGAGGCGCTCTTACTTTGAAGTGGGAGCGGTCAGAGCGCATGTCAGTGGGCTGGTCACATGGGGGTCTGGATTTAGGTGGGGATGAAGAGATAAAATCTTCAAGTGGCGAAAGTGTCTCGTTCTGGGCACATGTCTCTTACCACAAGGCGGTTTCGTCTTTGGAGCTGGCAGTAACCATTGGGGGTGAGGTCCCTCCTAGAAAGGCTTCTCTACAAAGCATCCATTGAGGAGAGTAAAGGATTTCGTTCACTGAATAGCCTGTGACTGTATCATTTCAAATTGTGGAATAAATAAAAAAGTATTTTAAGGCAATCTTTGTTATGTGGACCAATGTTAATAATAAGTAATGAGTAGCCCAAGCACCAAAAATAGGAACAAAAATTCTTTACTCATTAATAGACTTTCAATTAGCTATGTACTAACTGTCCTATGTCAAACTCCCCTCTGGCAACTATGGCTGTTCTCCCAACATCCGCATTAGCACTTTGGCAGAGTTACAATGGAGATATCTATTTTAAGTCAAACTGGCTCTGGTTTGACCCATACTCACTGCGACATTACCGTGCTGTCTCTCCCAACAGAGCCCATGGAGATGCTTGCCGCTCCAACAGGTGGAAGCCTGCATTCCAAGGACTATGCTGGATTGTCTGCCACTTCGCTGCTTTTAGAGGGAGGGCATAATAAGAGTTGTGCAGTGAAAGAAGGTAAGCTCTTCTGATTTTCGTCATGTAGCTTGAGGAATGTTTCTTGTTAAGGGGAGGCCCTTCCTATTGAGGTCTACTTTTTAAGTACTTCAGTGATTGAAATGAAACATGCGTATTATGTTAACCATGCAAACTTGGGATGGTTGGCCAAATTTCAGCCAAAAAGGATGTATTTGTGCGAACTGGCAGCCTGCTTTGTTATAAAAGGAAGGCAATGAGTAGCACCATTGAAAAAAAACAATCATTTTGATATACAAAGAGAAGTTGTCTTTTTTGTATCTATGCAATGTTGAGTAAGGGGTGAACAAAGTAAGGTGTGTACTTCAGCATGAAAACACAGATTTAAAAATCAACCATTTTAGAAATAACTGTCGCTACCTGGCAGAAAACAGGGTTCAAGGATTCCGAGGATGAAACAATGTGCGGATCAGGAAGGAGAGGGAAGCGGCGTCTTCAGATGAGCTTGAGGGAAAAAAGATAAGCCACAATAGGAACAAAAGAGACTTTGGGGAGTCCAATCTAGGTTACTGCAGCTCTTGGAGCCAGCCGAATCTTGGTCAGATATTTTCATACCAGAACCTCCTGAACCTGCAGTTTCCGAAAATGGTCCATCGGCTTAATTTCTCTATTTTATATGACTTTCACAAGAGTTAACATTTGTGGGATAAAGAAGTGACAAGAAATGAAAACCAAGTACCTTACTGAATTCTCCACTAAATTTCACACTAGAAATCTACCATTTCAGCTGTGTGGGCATATAAACTAAAATAATATAGGCTTTTAAAAACGAAAACATGCTCAAAATGCCAAACCAAGAAAAACATTTTAGAGTTCACAAACCTTCTCTGGATATGGTGCTCACCATATTATATTTTTTTATTTAGAGGATACTACAGATTACTGAAGGCCCAAGTAGGAGTGGAGTACAACATATACATTTGCACATAAAACAACAAACAAATAACACAGAATTAAAAGGATTACAACAAGCAAATATACAGAGATATATATATATATATATATATATATATATATATATATATATACATACGTAAAGTTCCGAAAGAACGCCCACCCAAAATGAGAGATAGATGGTGAAAAACATGGGGTGGGCTATCTTTGGGGACGTCACAGCAAAACTTTATCAAAAACCGGCTACAAACTACGGGATGCGGAAACGATACCGCAGATCGCGGACGCCGCAAATTCGCGTTTCACGATGCGATAAACACTCGGGAACCCGCTACAAACTTGCCTGCCACAGGAACCGATATCGCATGCGCAGATCGCGGACAAAAAGGCAGGAATCCGCTACAAACTCGTATGTTACGGGAACAAATACCGCAGATCGCGAACGCAGCAGAATCATATTTCACGATGCAATATAGTACACGCGGGACCAACTCGCGTGGAATGGAAATCGCACACGCAGATCGCGGACAAAAACGCAGGAATCCTCTATAAACTCGCTTGTCCGACGTGCCGGTACAGCAAATTGCGCGGTTGATGCGATTCCCTTCGGACATTGCGTGACGTCCGACAAAAATCGGGGGTGGGCGATGTTTCGGAATTTTTATGTTACAGATATTTAGCCAGAAAAACGGGATGGGCGACCTCTGGGGGGCGGCGTTCTCTCGGTACTTTACGGTATATATATATATATATATATGGTGGCTCAAGTCACCAGGCTCGATCTAAAATGGACCGTAAAAATCGACGCCTGCACGTAGCAATGTAAACTTTTCGTCAAAGGTGTATTTCACAGGTCGGTTTTTTCTTGTAAAATTACAAAGCGTAGTTCTCTTTCTGTAAAAAATAAGGCCAAGAGACTTGCCTGGGTCAACGGCGGGCAGCGACGCAGACGACCAAGTGGAGGTGTGGGGTGTGTTTGCCGCTCCTATTGATAGATGGCGCTACCTCCTTGTTTCGGTCAGAGATCTGGTTTCGGTTTGCTTTTAAAGAAATATCGAAAGTGCCCGCGTCGACCGTGGTTTATTGACACGAACATAATCTTTCTTGTAATCTACCTTTGGCTTGAAAATAAATGCAGACAATGATAGCAAAACTTCAAGTAACAAAAATAAAACGCGGTTGCATAACGACAACGCTGACGGCACTCTTGCAGCCGGCGCATTTCGTCTGCGTGTCGTCTGCTTTCTTTCGCTGGTCGGTTGCATCCTCGGACGCTGCTTCCGAGACCTTTTTCTGTCGCGGTTGGTGAGAAAACAGCCACAATGCGCCACCTGACCGTCCAAGAGAGGGCACAGGTAGTCCTTCGGTTTACAGAAACCAGGAGTGTGAGGCAGGTGAGATCGAAGTTTCGAGCCACTTTTCGTAGGCGTCCACCCACCCGCCGGACTGTCATGCGCTGGGTACACCAATTTAACACAGAGAACACTGTGCAGACCAGGCTGCGAGTACTCGAAGAGAGGTCGCCAGAGCAGACCGAGCGTCACGCCGTGCTTGCGGCATTTGCATTGAACCCACGCCTGTCCGTGCGACAAGTCGCAAGACATTTTGGCATCAGTAAAAGTTTCGTCTGGAGGGTGGTCCGCCAACGAATGTATCCGTTCAAGCCACAGGTCCTGTTCGAGCTGCAGCCAGATGACTATGAACGGCAAAAGCAGTTCTGCGTGGACGAACTTGGACGCATCTCCACAAACAGGAACCACCTTCCGTTTCTGCTTTTCACGGACGAAGCTATTTTTCATCTGGATGGGCACGTGAACAAGCAGAATACCCGCTGCTGGTCCGAGACAAACCCCCACTGGATGATTGAAGAGGCTGTCCAGTCACCAAAGGTCGTAGTATGGTGTGGACTTTGGAGGGAAGGCGTTGTCGGTCCATTCTTTTTTGAGGGCACGGTCACCGGCGAATCCTACCTTCGCATGCTCGAACAGGACGTCTTGCCAGAGCTGGAAGCTTCGCACATGCAAAGGGAGGTGTGCATCTTCCAGCAAAACGGAGCACCCCCGCATTACGCCACCACAGTGAGAGACTGGCTTGACAGAACCTTTCCCGGCAACTGGATGGGTCAAGGGTCACCGACAATGCCCTGGCCCCCACGGTCCCCTGACCTGACAATTTGTGATTTTTTTGTTTGGGGTTTTGTGAAAGCCCAGGTCTATGCAGTTCGCGTGCGCGCGATGACGGAACTAAAAGAGCGCATTCTATCCGCCTTCGATGCGATCACGGACAACATGCGGGAGGCAGCCTTCAGGGATTATGAGCGAAGACTGCACAAGTGCCTCCAAGTTCGAGGTGGACATGTGGACCGAAGACAACGAGAACTCAAGAGCACATATCTATCCATTTTGTACATATGACCAGCGGCTTTGACAACCGCGAAAACCGCGGGCTTCTGCTGACGGGCTCTTTTCAGAGCCATTAATTGCTGTTTATCTGGAGCTTGCTCTGGCAGCCTCCCGTGTCTCAAAAGTGCGGTCTAAATAGCGTCCAAAGTGACGCATTGTGGCTGTTTTCTCACCAACTGCGACAAAAAAGGTCTCTGAAGCAGCGTCCGAGGATACAACCGACCAGCGAAAGAAAGCAGACGACACGCAGACGAAATCCGCCGGCTGCAAGAGCGCCGTCAGCGTTGTCGTTATGTAACCGCGTTTTCTTTTATTTTTGTTACTTGAAGTTTTGCTATCATTGTCTGCATTTATTTTCAAGCCAAAGGTAGATTACAAGAAAGATTATGTTTGTGTCAATAAACCACGGTCGACGCGGGCACTTTCAATATTTCTTTAAAAGCAAACCGAAACCAGATCTCTGACCGAAACAAGGAGGTAGCGCCATCTATCAATAGGAGCGGCAAACACACCCCACACCTCCACTTGGTCGTCTGCGTCGCTGCCCGCCGTTGACCCAGTCAAGTTTCTTGGCCTTATTTTTTACAGAAAGAGAACTACGCTTTGTAATTTTACAAGAAATAACCGACCTGTGAAATACACCTTTGACGAAAAGTTTAGATTGCTACGTGCAGGCGTTGATTTTTCCGGTCCATTTTAGATCGAGCCTGGTGACTTGAGCCACCCTATATATATATATATATATATATATATATATATATATATATATATATATATATATATATATAAATAAATAAATAAATAAATAAATAAAAAGGGGGGAGGGGAAGAGAACAGCAACCATCAAGCTGCATGTAGCTCAATCATGCACTAATACAAGATGTCCTATTTAGATGTAGTACGAAGGTTTATACAATCTTAATGCCCATGTGAAAAGGATGAACGTGCAGCAATGTACAAAAGCAAACATGCTAAATATCAAGACATTCGAGACCTTGTACAAAGTTGGTGTCGATAAATAGTTCGAGAGGTAAGCCATTCCAGTCGGTAATAGTGCAGGGGAAAAAGCTAGGTAAACTTAAACATGTTAGTACGCGCAAAAATGGATGTTAGTGAAAACTAGTGATGGGCCGAACTTTTGCCGAATCGAAAGTTCGGCGCCGAATCTTAGGATTCGGCAAAGCCGAACTTTTCTAGAGGATGGATGGATGGATGGATGTTACTGGCTATACCCTTTGTAGCGGGCGGTAGCTTGCGCCACCTAGCCTAAGTCTAAGATAGACAAACATTTGATTCCTCCCGCCCTTCTAAGCCAATTTTCTCCCCCTAACTATCACCAGGTAGTGCGGGATATCACCAGGCTGACCTTTGGGGGATCGGGCAAAAAAAACAAAAAACATCACCCCCCGCCTCTTCCCCCCGGCGAGGGAGTCGCCAATTTTCCTCTGGTCAAACCTTGTCGGCGTTACCCCTGCACCCGACCCACTGGAAGACAGGGTTGAGACTTTGGGCCGGAGCCACGCGGGAGGGAGTCCCAATTTTCCTCTGTCCCGCCTGTCCCCAGCTGTGCTAGTTAGTTGTTCATCATTCAATTTTCCCTAGATAATTTCCACCAAACTTCTAACCGCCTCTTAGTTATTGTGATCCTCTTCTCCTCCGTCCCTCCATCGTCGTCAGCAAAGCCCAGGGCCCCGGCCAAATCCGTTACCCCCTCAGGGAGGGCAGGACGAAGCCTCGTGCACTTTAAAACCAAGTGCTCTAGTGTCTCATTCTCATCATGGCATGCAGCACACAATGTGTCTATCTCCTGAAATTTAGCCCTATACGTCCTCGTCCTCAATACTCCCGTTCTTGCCTCGAACAGTAACGAACTTCCCAGCGAGTTGTCGAACACATTTTCCTTTCTTATGTCCCGTTTTTGTGACCTGTACACGGTTAGAGCCGGTTTCTCCTGCATTCTTCCCTCCCACATTTTCCTCTCTGCCTCCCTCACTCCCTTTTTCACTGAGGTAGTCTGCTCAGCCCCATCATTAGTGGGTAGGTATTTAAATGCAAGTTTTCGGGTTCGGTTTGTCCATTTTGTGTTTATGCTTTTCATGTATAAATACTTGTACACCTTACGTGCCCACCTGGTATCATCCATTTCGGTCAACCTTTGTTCAAATTTCAACTTGCTGATTGCTTCCCTGCTCTCAAAAGACGACCATCCCATGTCCCCCTGTACTCCCTCATTTGGTGTTTTTCCATGTGCTCCCAGTGCCAATCTGCCTACGCTTCTTTGTCGAATTTCTAAACCCGATTGAACCTCTGATTTCATGCAGAGCACCCCATTGCCAAAAGACAGTCCAGGTACCATCACTCCTTTCCATATACCCCTGACCACTTCATATCTATTATATTGCCATAGTGCCTTGAGGTTCATAATGGATGAATTTCTTTTCCCTTTTCTAATTATATTCTCCTCATGTTCCTCTAGATATTTCTTTCCCTCATTGAACCAGACTCCCAGATATTTGTATTTTCCTACATGGTCTATTAAAATATCTTGTATCCTCAGGGGTTCCCTCTTTTCGTCATTAAACACCATTACTCCTGACTTGTCGCTACTAAAGCTCATGCCCAAGATGTCCCCTTCCTCTCCACATATGCCAGCTAGTTCCTGTAACGTATCCTGGTTATCTGCCATAAGTACTATGTCGTCCGCATACATCAGTCCTGGTATTACCTGTCTTACCTTTCTCCCTCCTTCCATATAACTCACATCAAAACCTATGTTGCTCTGCTCTAATTTCTTTTCCATTTCACTGAGATATATCATGAAGAGCAGGGGTGACAGTGGACAACCCTGCCTGAGCCCTTTTTTTATTGCTGCAGGTTGTGTAATTTCTGCTTCCCATGTTATAACCACCTTATTGTCTGCGTAAACCTTCTGAAGAAACCTAACCAAATTTGCATCCAAATTATACTCTTTCAGCCGGCCCCAAAGTTTTTCCTGGCTCACATTATCGTATGCTCCCTTGATATCCAAATAAGCTAACCACAAAGGTGTTTGGTTCTTCGTTGCTATTTCTATACATTGAGTGGTGACGAATAAGTTATCTTCCAGTCTTCTATCTCTTCGGAATCCATTTTGAAGCTCACCCAGTATTTGCGTATCTTCTGCCCATTCCTCCATTTTCTGCTTTACAATCTGCATAGCTAATCTGTATAGAACTGAGGTTACCGTTATCGGGCGATATGACTTAATGCTGTCTTTGTTTCCTTTGCCTTTATATATTAGTCTCATTCTACTTAGTTTCCAATCCTTGGGTACCTCTCCTTCCATAATCGCTTGATTAATCACCTGTCGTAACTTCAATTTGCTTGTTTTTCCTAGTGTCTTTATGAGTTCCATGGGTATGTCGTCGGGGCCTGTCGCTGTACCTGCTGGAACCTTACTTTCTGCCTTATCCCATTCTCTTGTGGTCGTCTCCATTGTTATACAATTCTGCTCCTCCTCTTCACTGATGCTGTCACTGCTATCCACCGTCCCCCTCTGCTCAAGCTGGGAGAAAGCCTCTTCGATTGTCTGTCTAATATATTCCCGTGCCTCTTCCCCCTCTACCCTTCTCCCCTCCTGTGTGGTCAGCCAGTGTTGGAAATCCTCTGCCTTTCTTCCCTGCGCTTTAATGTGCTCCCAAAACTTTTTGCCGCATTTTTATCTTTTTTATTTATTTCCATCATCCACTGCACTCCTGCACTCCCAATTTTGGCCTGTATTAAAGCTGATGCCTCCCTTTTCCGCTCTTGGAAGCTCTCCCATTTGGATGTTACCTCAGCTGGCAGAGCTCCCCTTTTCTTTGCCCACCTATGCTCCCTAGATGCCTCTTGGCGCCGCAATATGGCTGCTTTGACCTCCTTATCCCACCAGCTTTTTGGTTTGTGTCTTCGTTTTTGCTTTCCTCTTTGTTTAATTCGATGCTTCTCTAATTCTCTCTTAAAAATTCCTATTAAATCCTCATACGTCCACTCTTTTGCTGGTTGCTTCGATACTATGTCCTCAATGCTTTTAGATACTTTTTGAATTTGAGCTTCACTTAGTTTCGGCTTACCCACTTGTTCCTGGGCTTGTTGTTCAGATTCAGATGTGCCAAATTTAATCTTAATTCTTTTGTGGTCACTCCCTAAGCTTTTTGTACCTTCCTCATCTATTTCCATACTTCCTAGCCTGTCATACAGTTTGTGGGACATGAGGCAGTAGTCTATTGTTGAGTGTGAGTTGTTTCGTTCCCACGTTATTTTGCCTTCGCATTTTACTTGTGCATTAACTAACACTAGGTCCAGGGCATCACAGAAATCTTCTAGCATTTTTCCGGTTGTATCTGTGAATCCGTCAAACTCTTCTATGTGGGCATTCATGTCTCCTATGATAATTATTTCCTGATTAAGGCCAATTTCTCTAATGTCCTTCGAGATACATGCAAAGTGTTCTGAATTTTCCTCCCTTGAGCTGTTTCCTGTTTTTAGGTACGCAAACCCCAGAAGAGTGTTCAGACCTGTTATCCTACCCTTCAGCCATAAATGTTCCCTGCAGCCTTCTCGCTCCCTTTCCCAGTCCTGTCCTTTTACTAATGCTCCTAGGCCTCCGCCTTTCCTTTCCCCTGCCCTCCGGTTGCAACCCACCCAAGAATAATCTGGTATGTGGGGCGGTTCCTCCTCATCCCTAAGATGTGTTTCTGCTACACCATAGACTGCAAAATTTTCTGTCCCTAATTGTTCCCCGACCTCTTCCCATTTTAGCCTGTTTCTACCCCCCTGCATGTTGATAAAGCTTATATTTAGCTGTCTCCTCTTCCTTTTCCTACGAGGCCTCCTCCTGCCCTCCCTTCCCACCCCCTCACCCAAGTTTTGCCCGAGTTCTGAAGATTCGGCAAAAATACATTGTTACCAGACTTAACGTTGAAATTTAGTTTTTTGTTTTGAAAAAGGTTTTATGTTTTTTTTCTTAACTTAAATGCGACATGTAATGCATATTGACACAGTTATTACTAAATACCGTATTTACTCGCATAATGCACGCATTTTTTTCCCGAAAAATCGATGCAAAGTTGGGGGGGGGCGTTCATTACGCGGGGTAAAATTTTTGCGTCCGTATTTACTCGCATAATGAACGGACCTTTTATCCCGAAAAACCGACGTAACTTCGGGGGGACGCGGGGTAAAATCGCAAGCAATTATTTTAGAACGCTGAAATGGGAAATACATTAACCGAAACGCTGCATCTTAAGACTCACCTTTATAATAAAAAGACAGGTACGCTCTCGGCCACAATTCACGCTTTCAATTTATTGTTCCTTTTCACTTTCACTTCACTCTGAGTCGGAAAGCTCCGCGAACTCACTAGCCGCGTCTTCGATGACGCTAGCCGCGTCTTCGATGTCGCTAGCCGCATCGTCGTCGTCGTCCCAAAGGAGGTGGTCCTCAGTGCCGTCAAGTCGGTTGGAGATGCCCGTCTTCTTAAAGCTCTTGACGATTATTTCAGCGGCAATCATCTTCCATGCTTCCAGGATCCACTCGCAGAGCATTTCGATAGATGGCCTTTTTATCTTGCCCGCGGGTGTTAGCGCGTAGTTCCCGGCTGCCATCCACATCGCTTACAAGGGCTTGTTCAGGGAAACATCAAGCGGCTGCAGGACTGAAGTCAGGCCACCCGGAATGACGGCGATTTCGGTACGGAGCTCCTTAAACTTTCGGCGAACGCTGTCGACGAGGTGCCCGCGGAAGCTGTCGAGCACGAGCAGCGATGGCAGGAGAAGGGCACCCGGCCGCAAGCCCCAGACTTTCGTGATCCAGTCGACCATGAGGTCGGCCGACATCCATCCTCTCTCTTGGACACGAATGATTATGCCACTAGGAAACTTTCCCTTTGGAATTGTCTTTCGTTTGAAAATGACGTACGGCGGGAGCTTACGGCCATCCGCCGTCACCGCTAGCATAACGGTACACCTTTGTTTTTCGGCTCCCGTTGTTCGGATGTGGACGCTGCGTGCTCCTTTCAGCTCCACCGTCAAACTTCTCGGCATGTCAAAGTTGAGGGGGGTCTGGTCAGCGTTTCCAATCTGGGACAGGATGAAGTCTTTTTCTTGGCGCATCCTTATGAGGTAACGGTGAAAATCAACGACCTTCTCCTCGTAGCTTGCGGGGAGCCGTTGGCACAGTTTCGTACGTCTTCTGAGACTCAGTCCGTTCCGTCGCATAAAGCGTGTCGTCCAGCCATTACTGGCCCTGAAATCCTGCGCTGAGATGCCATGTTTTCTCGCAACGGTCCGTGCGTGATTCTGTAACAGCTCATGTGACACAGCACAACCCTCCTTCCGAAGGTTTGTCACGTAGTCGAGCACTTCCTCTTCAACGCGAGGAAACTTTCCCTGTTTCGGCCCTCGGAAGGCCCGACGCGTCTTGTTTGCGGCTTGCAACTTTTCACGCTGCGGTTTCCAATACCGGACGCGCGCTTCGTCGACGCCAAAGTGTCTTGCGGCCGCGCGGTTGCCATGTTCAATGGCGTGCTCCACAACTTTAAGTTTGAATCCGCACGTGTAGCTGGCGTAACGGCCCATCCCTGCGTCGTCAGTCAACACGAAGATGAAGATAACGCCAGCGCCGTCGCAAAATGATGGAGGAAGGGAACTTCCGTGGAAACTTTTTTCTTTCGCTTCTTCCCGCTGCCGTCACGCGATCTGCGATTGGTTTAATTCTTCTCTCCCTTCTCTTCTTTGTTTAACCCAGAGCAACGCCCAGAGCCCACGAAGGTGTGCGGAGGCGAGGGCAGGGTGCATTCATTATGCGCTTTGCTTTGCTTAGGCGAGGGTGTCTACCGTCTCCTTCTTATCTCTTTGCGCGCGGCGCGCGACCCCAAGACCACCATGCAATGCGCAAAACAAAACAAAAAAAAACTTTTCTTCACGTTTTTTTTTCTTCTTGCTTCCGTGTTTGCCGTCTTTCGCAAGCCGTTTTCTTTGCCCACGCTGCACCAGATAGAAAAGTGCGTCGTTCATTTCGAGGGCTTCGCGCTTCTCTTTCCAAAGTGCGAGGACAGGATGCTTTCATTATGCGCGCTTCGCTTAGGCGAGGACTTCTCCGCTTCTCTTTCTTATCTCCTCGCGCGCGCGGCGCGCGACACCGGGACCAAACTGCGCTGTGTGCAAAAAAGAAAAGAAAAAAAAGCTCCTCTTCATGTTTTTTTTTCTTGCTCCCGTTGGATCTTTATTTATTTTTTTTTTTGAACGTTTTTCGCAAGGGTTTTGTTCGCCCAAGCTGCCCATCCATTCGCGACCTCTCTGCACCAGGATAGAAAAGTGTGTTCATTTCGCGCGAGGGGGGGGGGGGGGGTCAAAATTTTGACGGCAGAGTTGGGGGTGCGTTCATTACGCGAGGGAAAAAAAAGTCGAAATTTTGAGAGCCGACTTGGGGGGTGCGTTCATTACGCGAGTGCGTGCATTATGCGAGTAAATACGGTAAGGTGATATTCTACAATATAATTGTATCGGTGTCATTTTTGTGTGTTTACTGGCAATTTTAGTGACTCCTTGCAGAAGTGGCGTGGTTGGGTTGGGTAGAAGCACGCGTGGCGCAGTCACGAATCACGCTACGAGAGTTTTGGTTTTAAGGCATTATTAGCGCAAGCCTGCATGTGTGTGTACATTGTTAAAATGAGGGCAATAACGCTGCGTTCTTTCTTTCTCTGAGACTCACCGTTCTGTGCGCGAAAACGAATGCAACGGTTGCTGAGCCTTCATCAGAAGAGATAATAAGAATATTGTAAATATGCATGTTTTTCGATTTGAGTCACGACGTCAGCTTTGCATGAAAGTGTGCGTCCCATATTAGCAACGTCTCGTTTTTCACGTTTAAAATGCCAGTTTCTGGTGTTAGGAAAGACACAAACGTTAAGAAAGATAGGAAAAGTTAGAAACGTCGGATGGGCAATGTACGAGCATTATAGTTCTGTGTTTAGTTTTATGCAGATACAGAAAAATCGCGAAATAACGCTAATTTAAAAAGCAATAATATTTTGTTTTGGCTCACACTGCTTCTGAGCCGAAAACAGAATTGTTATATTTGCGTAGAGTGCTTTAAAGTAATTATCGGCCAATGTTTCAACTAACTCGTTGCACCACTGGAAATGTCAAATGAAAATCACGTCATCCAGAATGTTCCGCATCACTTGTTACTTGCGCAGTGGCCTGCGTAAATTACTGGTTGTACTACGCTGCACCACCGTGCAGTGCACGATAGTAACCGCATCGACTGCACGGCGTCCATTTGCAATCCACGGCCTCGTCGCCAACGCGTTCTCACGCGTGCGCAGACATTTGCCGAATCTTTGCCGAACTTTTCTTCAAAAGTTCGGCATTTGCCGAACTTTGCCGAATCTGAAGTTTGGCAGATTTAGTCCATCACTATTAAAAACTGATGTCTGTGCCGCGAAGTTCTTGAAACTAAAGTAATATATTTTTTCTCCTTTTTAATAATGTATCCGTTTTTCTTCTTTCTTCTTTTTACCTTGTGGGTGTGCGTGGGCTTCATGTCTGAAGCTTCCACTTCCTCATTCTTTCACAATACGTAAGTTGGGAGTCAGCGCTCTTTCCTGTCTTCTATTTTCTTCCTCCTGTGCTTGTGCGCTGTTTTCGGTATGTGTTCAATACATTCTCGACTTGCAACTGCACATCGATCTCCCCGACATTGTTTATTCCCTCAAGAGAAATGTGGCATATCCTCAAATCGCTGCCTCAAAGAAAGGGCTCCCATCAATGGAACCATCTCTTGGCAGCTGTTCTTTCCGAAATATTCTTATTCACGCAGGTGCCACATCATTGAATCACAATGCTGTTGCTGGTTCTTAGCCAACTGCATTCAGCTGATCGGCATTCTACCTACTGATCTTTATGAAGATTTGCTGTATCGCGCATCCCCGCTTGGCCACTGCATTGCAAGTGCAACCACCGTACGGCCATCTTCCGACACAGAAAATCAACCTTTTGGAGTGTCGCAGAGGCTGGGCAGCAGCGTATCGAAGACACGTTTCATGCTCGTTCGTCGTCATTCGCCGAAGAAGTTTGTTAAAACCTTGTGTAAACGGTGAGAGTTGCCTTTGAGAACACATGAAAATTTTTAAGAAAGTGCAACACCGCAGGAAAAGGGTGCAACTCGTTGAACGCAAGTTTTGCCGGTCTCTTGGCGTGATCAAAGCTTCTTTGGCACGCTGTACTGCTGCGCCTCTGTGCCTTCGCACACTTGGATACCGATCCAGAATTATCGGTTGAGAGATTATTCACAACAACCAGTCAAATTAAGGTCCCCCTTCCCCCAGATACCACTGTAAAATGACGAGTTGCGAATACATTCTTGTTTCGACCAGAATATGGATGATCCGCTTGCAGAACAAGGACAATTACGTCAGGAAATATAAGACAAATGAATCTCCTTTGTCTGCTTAAGGAGTGGCATGTCAAGTTTCTCCTGAGGAAGATCCCCAGGGAAATTAATGGAAAACTCACTATCATAAAGCCTAAAGTAACCAGAAGTCTTGATTTAGGCTGGAAAGGTCCCGCTGTCCCACCAGCATGCTTGTCGGATGGTGTTTTGTCCCGCTTCGGCATCCCCGATTAGGTAAAAGACACATTTAAATGAAAGGATGCATCAGTAGAGGGAGTGCTTTCTCTGATAAGTGTACAAGATTTAAAGCGACGCTTATGCTAAAGGTTAATTTGCAGATGACATGTGTACAGTACTATGGACATAGTATCTACAAAAAAAAAGAAAACATTATTATTAAATAAATATTCCAACCAAACATTATACAAAAAAAGATTGGATTGTGTGTACGTTTATACAGCGTAGAACTTGGTCTGCGTCAACGGAGCGACAAGTCTCCGAGCTGTATATGAGAAATTTAACCAGTGCAGTACAACCGCTAGCCTCGGGTTTTTAACGTGCATCATGCAGTAGTAATACACGACCGCACGCCGGTACGATGCTGATCCAGATGAAACGGGCAGGGCGGGGATTGAACCCAGGATCCCTGGGTTCTGCAACGTGAACTTTCCCCTCACGTGCTCCGAGCTGGTGTGTGCTAGCCCACTCGGCCACCGATTCCCCTAACCAAACATTACATGCACATGCCAAACAGTGTGCAGACTGCAACAAAAAGAAATGTGCACGTCATGTACAAAATTATAAAAGAGAGTTTGATTTGTTACCTATATTTAATGTTTTCGAGTCTCGCAACACACTACCTCCCGCCCCGATACGCGTTCCGCTTTGGGGCCTAAGGAATATGGTCATTTTATAGCCAGTCGTGGGAAAACTGCAATGTCCTAGGACTACACTGATAAAAACGAACAGCCCAAAATTGTTGTGCTGATAGTTGAGAGGTCAGGCACTTGCGTCCCTCCCTCTTACTGATTTTTCTGAGGTCTGGGCTCAAATCCTCTTGGGATTGTAATTCTTTGTTACTTTAGTTCATGTTTTATTTTAATTCTAATCCACAATCAGGCCCCAAAACCGTATTCCACAACTAATGCGAGCTGTGGCGACAGGTGCAGCATGGTAATGATGGTTACCAAACGACAGGAGACCTGGATCTGTTTGAAACCAAAACTGTTTTGCAGTCACTTGATGTAGTAGCGTATAATTAAAACAAGAATGCCGTTAAATAACTCCATGTTTTTATACCTCACAGTTTATTATTTCAAGACTAAGTAAAGTTGAATATAGGTTCAACCTTCTTGTATACAGACCGTAACATTTCGTTGCTCATGCTGCTGATGGGTTTCATATGGTCGTTTCAGACAATCCAAAAAGCTTTATTGTTACAAACTTTTCATAAAATACTTAAGCAATATTTCGCTGTAGTACCAAGGAATCAATGTATTTATGGTTTATTGAATAACAGAAAATTAATGTCTGACAGATACATTTTCTTGACCCCTTTGATCAGCGTGATAGGTCTCTATTATTGTTAATGTTATTTGCACCTTTGTAAAAATGCCGTGAACTGTGAAATATAGAGTGAGTGAGAAAAAGAAACCTTGTTTTTTGGCGTACACAAAGAAGCTATGCACTGCAAAAACCTAAAATTTGCAACAAAAACAAAATTAAAAATTTTATGCTTGCAGTGGTTATGGTTGCAAAAGTTTTAGAGCATAATAAAGAAAAAATAAATACTTTAATGAACTGACTATTGATGAATTTAGGCCTTGGTGGGTGTCAGCTCAAAAATAAATTTTGGTTTGGCTTTATCTTTTTAATTAAATAACACTGTTCTCAGGCTGTATTCCTGTACCTCACCAATGATAGTGTCACATTCCCGCTGTGCTTGCTGCGATAAGTCATCTCTTTATTAGAACCGAAAAATTGGGTTTGTCTTCTAAGTCTGACCCCATATGTCGTGTGCCATACTACTGCCTTGAAAATGATTGTGTACTTGATTTGCAGGAGCATCCCTTCGTAATATTTTAAACCTTCAGAGTCATCAACACTTCGGTGAAGGTGCAATCATCAACGCTGTGCAACGTTTGCAAGCATATCTGCTTGCACCATTTCATTAGTAATTAGGACCCTCCCTGAGCCTCCACTGGCTTCACAAGTAAAAGACTTTCTATGCAGGGCACAACATCTGCTGTACATAGCAAATACACCTCAAAAGGCGTGAGCGTTTTGGCGTGCGCATACGTTTCCAACGAGGACATGAACCAAGCAAACAGTATGACTTATCTCCTTGCCTCCTCGCTGCTGTCTCCTGTCCCGTTTTGCTTTTGAGAGATTTGGGACTGACATGAACAGTGGAGCTCTTGAGTTGGGCCTTAAGCCAGTAGAGCATGTGACTGGCTATGTCGGTACCCACATCATGTTGCATGTTCCAAGGCTTTGTCCAAGGATGTGAGTAGAGGGCAGTAATAACTAAAAACGAGTGGTTTGGTGAATAGATACGAATACATGAAAGGATAAAACATCGAAGACGGGGCGGAAACAGAAGTTCTTATGAAAGAATGGAAACAGAACTTCTTTGAAAGAAGTTCTGTTTCTGTCCCCTTCTTCGGTGTTTTATCCTTTCATGTAATCGTATCAGTAAAAGGGGTGGCTTTTGCCCAGCAGTAAATGTCTCAAAGTGGACTGGAAGGCGAGGAACAACCTCCCTTTCCGTCCAGCAAAGGCTGTGTACAGCACAAGCCGTGCTCTGTGTGGACAGCCCTTGACACAGTTGGCAACAATCCAGTGACTCTAGCCGGTTGTGATGAAGTCGTGTTGCCACTCTTGCATTGATCACTTCACTCATATAAGGCGAAGAAATACCTGTGCAGTAATTGCGTTCTTTCACTGCAAAGGTGTTTTTTTTTTCGTGGTGCACGGTTAGCCAATGGCTATTCTCAAAATAATAGACTTTTAGCATAGGATTGGATATCGCAAAACATTTCATGTTATGTGCCTATAAGCCTTTGTGCTGCTTATCAGCGAGCCGCTATTTGTTTGCAACAGGAGTGGGCACAACGCTTGTGCAGAAACCAGATTTGTGTGAAGTGAAACGTCTCTGCATGTTCCGTGCCAAAAGCAGCATCACTGTGGCGGCATGACACCAAGGCTGCACGCTGGTGTATATGCTTGTAAGGGCATAGAAATATTTCAGGGCCAAAGCTATATCCAATACGGCATTCATTGTGATGCCAGCTCACTGGTTGTGCCTTTGGTAAGCAGAAAAAGAAACTTTGGAGTTTTAATAATTTATATAGCTCTATATAATAGCCATTGCAAGAAGATGTGTGATGATAGCATGCAAGTGCTGAAAATATAATTGTTTATTTTTACATGAATAGTGAATGATGCATATTGGAACATGTTACGACATCAGTGCCTCCAAATTCAACTTGATGTGCCGCATGTTCCCAGCAGGACCCACCTCGGACACCACCGGCAAAGAAGAGGAGGGCTAGTGAAAGTCTCCCCATCAGCAAGAGGACAAACAGCAATGCCGTTTTTGTCTTTACTCTTATTGTGACAGAGTTTGCATCACCAGACACAAAAGGATGCGCTTGGAGGAAATAATATATTAAAGTGCAGTATGTACTTATTGGTGAGCAGAAGTACATCTATTGTAATATCCTGAGAGGTATAGCCCACCAAAAATCGATAGCAAATCGGATAAAAATTTGGGTGTGCCATAAAACAAAAGTTGAAGAAATGCTACGTAGTTTTAGATGTGGTCACCCTTGAAACTTGTGGCTGCAGGAAGCGGCAATGAACCAAAGACTGTTCTTCCCAGTCAGCAATGTTTGCTTATATCCCCCTGTGGTTAAGCTACACCGTTTTTTCCGAGGTCAGCATTGGCTAGGGTCCTGCAATTACTGGAAGTGGGCTATCTTGCAGTGTTTCTGAAGAAAATGGCAAATCACGCCAAAAATAGGTGTGGGCTATGTTTGAGGGGTGGTGCATCTCTCTGGACATTTCAATAAGTAGTATCTGGAGACACCATTTGTACTGAATTCAAGCTTCTCCATATGTCTTTTAGCTCTTAATAAACTTTGGGGTTGTATATCGGTCAGCACAGTGTTATTTGGATGGATGTTTAATTAATCATGTAAAAGGTTTTTTCTTGGTGAAGAGTAAGCAAGGCTATGGTGGTCCTTACAAGCTCTTCATGCTCTTAATATAAAAGTTGGCGCTTGGCAAAAGCGTGGCCAGTGAAGTGGTTCATGAGACAAAAGGGGCTCTAAAACTGTAATTATTTTATTTGTAAAAACAAATCTGTTGCAATGGGCCCTTTTGCAAACGCTCACGTTAAGGTTCCATGCATTTTCTATGTATACTGCGTGAGAGTGTGCACTACTTTGTAAACGGGTCTTATACAGCCCTAGATGTAAGTGCAGTGTCATTGGTGGTACACTCAAGAGAACATTGCTTTACCGTTTTTGAAGACTTGGGAATGTAAAGTAAATTTTTGATTCCAGAAATTTTTTTTCTGCAAAGTTCTCTCATTGTAAGGTTTTTTTTAGATACACGTCAAAATGTTTTCTTTCCAGAGATTATTTTCTGCAATATCCTTGTCATTGTAGGTTTTTCTTTTTAGATACATGTAAAATGACTTACCTCAAGGTGTTACAGAAGATGAGTTTCCCCGTGGATATGCCCTTCCTCCTGCTTTATACCCTCCCCTCCTCCTCTCCTGCTCCCCTCCCATTTAGTAAAAACTTTTCGCTAAATTTAGGAGAAAATTTTTTTCACGTTGCATTAGCAGGAAATTTTTCTGCTAAGGTTATGGGGAAATTTCTTGCTGAATTCAGCGGGAAAATTTTCCCAATAAATTCAGCGGGAAATTTTTCCACTAAATTTTGCGGGGAAATTATTCTGCTAAATATAGTGGTAAAAATTGGGCACTAAACTTAGCAGGGAAATTTTTCCGCTAATATTTGCGGGCAATTTGTTCCGCTAAATTTTGCGGGGACCTTTTTTTGCTAAATTGAGCAGTGAATTTTTTTCTGTTAAATTTAGCAGGGATTTTTTTCCACTACATATAGCGGGCAATTTTTCCACTAAATTTAGCGGGAATATTCTGCTAAATTTTTTCCACTAGATTTAGCGAAAAAAATTTTCCACTCAATTTAGCAGGGAATTTCTATCTTAATTTAGCAGGAAATATTTTCCACTAAATTTAGCGTGGAATTTTTCCGCTAAATTAAGCGGGGAATTCATTCCGCTAAATTTAGCAGGGCATTTTTCCACTACATTTAGCTGGCAAAATTTCTCTGCTAAATTTACTGTTGAATTTTTCTGCTAAATTTAGCAGGGAAATTTTCCCTCCAGATTTAGTGGGGAATTTTTTCCACTTAATTTAGCTGGGAAAGTTTCTTTATAAATTTAGCAGGGAAATTTTACCCTCATGACGTCACGTGTGACATCATTATGGAAAGCGTCCCATAATGCAACGCCCGCTTATGCCGAAGGCGACGCCGCTCAACCCGGAAACGGGTGCCTAAGAGTTGCGCTCTAAAAGATTTTAGCATGTGTACCGTCAGTGCCATGAAAGGTACAGAGTCGGGCCATATGAAGACTGTTCCTGTTTATTTTACTTGTGACTGTTTGTTGTGGGCACCCCTGTTACCACTTATTTTGCTACCATATGCCTTTGGCGTTAATGTCAGTGTGCCATGTTTGGGGTGTTAAAAAGCGGTCAAATGCTTGCCTCACAGAAGTGACAGTATATTTGCAATTTATTCTCTTCTCAGCCTCACAGGTCGATGCTGGCAACCATTGCAAGATCTGGCAAATGGCACATTGTTGATTTGCAGAGAGTCTTCTTCCCACTGGCCAACTCACCTTTTGGGATCATGCATTTTCTGTGCAGTGTTCTTATATCAGTCCAGCATCATCGAAATGAGTGTCTCATAGCATAAAATGGATCTCAGTTATTTAGATGAGGACAAGCAGTCGACCTACCTGATTGCATTCATCACCACTCCATTTGTGCAAAACAAAACAAGTGTGATGCAGTTGTCTTGCAATGCATGTTCTTGCCTGGTGCTTGAGGCTAGAAGATGTCAGCAATTTGTTGTGTTAATTGCATTCAGGCACTGGAAGCAGTGCTTGCATACTCGAGAAGTGTGTGATTTTTCATAGATGTTAAAGTGACATTTTGTAGAACATTATTACAATGAATGGATGTCGCTACATGGAACCTCCACAGTACCATAGCATATACTGCAGCTTTATATGGCATAGCAATTCCGAAGCCCAGAAAAGAGGTGTGCTTATTGTTTGCTTATGGCTATTAGGATGTGAGATGAGTTTCTTCAATGAAAGATAAAGTACACATGAAAATTTGCTGCATGAATTGGCAATGCTCATCAATTTTTTATTAACTTAGTGTTATATCACATGACCTTAATAACAGCCTTTCTTAATACTTTAATTGTTCTTTGCTTAGTTCCCTTTCTTATACGAACAGGAGTCGAACCGCTCGTTTTGTGTGTGCTACTTTCTGCTGAAGGAAGTACAGACTTCCCAAGCTTGTCTAATGTTTGCACCTTGGCATTGGACTTTCATTGTCTTTGAACTTCCTTGTCTTGTTTCTCTGATCTCCTCAACAGTAGTGGCCAAGGCAGCCTTCCAGGACGATAGGGACAGCAAGAGCGACTCCTCTTCCCCGAGAGGCAGACTGGTTGAGCCGCAACCCACGATGCGGCCACGACATGAGGGCATGTACAGCTGCGAGTTCTGCCCTTACTCCAGTCGTAGTCATTCTGCTGTCACCAGGCACGAAAGGACACACACAGGAGAGAAGCCTTTCCGCTGCTCTGTGTGTGAGATAGCGTTTGCTGAAATCGGTACCTTGCGGAAACACGTGAGGACCCACACAGGGGAGAAACCTTTCCGTTGCGAGGTTTGCCAGAAGGCGTTCGCCAGAAGTGTTCACCTGATGATTCACAAAAGAGTACATACGGGCGAGAAACCGTACCATTGTGGCATCTGTGAGAAAGAATTTTCACATAAAAACAGCTTGTTGTGTCACGAGAGATCCCACAGTGGGGCACGGCCTTACAAGTGTGAAGCCTGTGGGAAAACGTATATACAGCGTTGCCATTTAAATAGCCACCGGAAACAAGTGCACGAGTGAGGGATCTGCGTCATGCAATATCTGAAGGTATGGAAGAATTCTTTCATGTTTCACCTTGCACTTCGCTGCCTGTCTGTTGTCCGTTCAAATGAAATTGAGAAATAGAGGCACATATATCAGCTCTAAACATTATCAGTTACAATTAGGCGACAGCTGCAGTACTCCTATGTAGCATTTTTTGTTTAATACAGTTTAGCAGCTTTTCTCTTCAGGATCATTTTTGTTTTATGATGTATAGAGCCACTTTAAAGGGAGAACACTGGTCTTGGAGCTTTTTTTTTAAATTATTTATGACCAAACCCGATGAAACTGCACAAGCTTATCAGCTTTTTGTGCTGATTTCAAATATCTGGTCATTTTCTCAGTGAGTAGAATTTTCCTCAAGATAATTAAAACTCACCTGCCTTTGTTTGGAGGAACAATAGGAAGCAAAAACTACTCAACAAAATATCCTCTTTAACACATGGCTAGATACTACAAAGTGTAGAGAATACAATGCTGGAAGCACTTTTAAGATTAACCCATTATTAGTTATTTTATCACACATTGAAGCTCAGTGCTCAATGTGTGACTAATAAATAATAAAATAAAAGATCAATTAAAAACTCTTAAACCTATATTAAGAAATCTGCTCTCAACATTGTATGCTTCACACATTTAGCTGCCCTAGATGCTGATACCCCTCCTGCAAATTCGCAACATGTCCGAAAATTGTGTTTTGTGAAAACAGTGTTTTAGAGTCGATTTCAACACAGATTTAACCTGCACAGACATTATAAATTGATTTAGTTTTAAAATATTCATCTACCAAACTAGAAACCTAAAAGATAAAAAAAGCAACATCTGTAGAGGGCAACATCGCCATTTTCAAAAGAATGAAGTTTTAGGATCATACATAGTGGAACCTGAGACTGAGGTATGCAAGGAAAACTTCGAGGACGAGAAAGAGGACTAGACACCGTCTCAAACGCAGCGGTGTCTAGTCCTCTTTTCTCGTCCTCGAAGTTTTCCTTGCATACCTCAGTCTCAGGTTCCACTATGTATGATCTACACCAGCTCGCCTGCACTTTGACCATCTTTAAGTTTTAGGAATTTTTTTGCCTCCAAAGACTCATTTCCTTCCTTAACTGTTCAGTTTGAGTGGATGAGGAGCATTAGGTTTTACTAAGGCACCTTGAGTCCTATGCCTAGACTTTTGTGACAACTTGTAAAGTGATTCCTCCGATGTCTGGATTTTCATGCATTGTTAACCTAGTTCTTCCACTTTGCTCCAACTTCAATTATGTTCCTGAGGTTTCAAGAAGAAATGTGTCACTGTTTTCCATTCTTTGTGGATTCAGTGAATCGCAAAGAAACTACTTTCCTCTACAAGGCATTGCCTTACTGCCTCGCTACTGTTGATGATCATTTTACAAGCAACAAGCAATACCAATGTAAGCTTTGATTTCAATATTTTTTGGGCTTGATTGATCTTTGCCATCTGACAATGGGAGTATGCTTTTGGATGTTACGGCTGGACCATTTGCGTCAAATTTATTTTTGCTCCGCTACACTGCTGTTTTTTATGATAGGTGTGTAAATAGTTTAAGCATTTTACCGTCAGTTTGACTGGCATACTGTTGGGTTTGCTACTCGCCTGAAACACGTATTGTCCTTGGAAAATCTGCAACATTTCTCATTATCGCGGTCGCTTTGTGAGCTTTGTACAACCAAGTTGAGGTCGCCAAGTGCTTGTGCTCTGTAAAGAAGCATTACCTGTAGGTAGACTGCATTCCTGCATATCTCACTTTGCCGCAGTGCCTCTTTGCATTAGACTCTAAAGGAATAATTTTTATGCTGAGTTGCTCGTTTTGTTGCTGCTTCTATATAGACCGTTTCTGTGTACTCTCGTCCCCAGCCACCTGATAGGCGTATCTGGTATGGGTGACGAAAAAATACTAAAACGGTTCAACCTGCAACTAGTAAAAAAATAAGGGGAGGCAAAACGACAATGTGTTACGGTTACGGTTATATCCTGAGTCCTCTACTGGCGTGGTGACGGCAAAACAATGTTTTCGCCCATACTGGAAGTGACGACAATTCAAGATGGCGGCGCCCTTGAGGAAAGGGTCTACAGCCCTAAAACTATTCAAGGACACAAGCTCTCTAGTTGAAATAACTAAAAAGGCTGGATCAGTGCAAAAATGAGTGCTTGAGAATACTATCAATCAGTTGAGCTGGGTTTTTAAGTATATACAGACTTGTGGGGCCCGTTACTTAAAAAATGTAATGGATTACAATTACAAATTACTGAGCCTCAAATGTAATAGATTACCGTTACAAATTACTTTCGTTGAAAAGTAACCGATTGCTTGTTACGTTACAAATGACTTTCACGTTACTTTTCCTTTACACTTATCAAGAAAACAAGCTTGATGTTTTCAAAAATGTTCTGCAATACTACTTTCCATTTCTCATACTCAGGAAAAGATGAAAAACACGATGGATGGCGATGGAAAGAGGCATAGCCTACTCGGCATTGACGCTTTGATCTTTGTTTTTCGCATATTTGTACAGGCCTTGCACGTTTCTATAAGTGGTCCTAGTGACCTCTTTTACAAAAATCACATTTTCTTTCAGGTTACTCTCCTCTTCGCTGTTTTTTTTTTTTTTGCTGAACTTGTTAGCTTTATGTTGTTGAATTGCCAACTCACATTGCTCCACTTTCTGTACTATGTTGATCTAAAAGTAACGAGTAATTGAAGTAATCCGTAACCAATAATTGTAATGAAATTACGTTACAAATTACTGCTGCAGAAAAGTTAACATGAAAGTTACAAAATTACTTTAAAAAGTAACAGATTCTAAGTAATCCGTTACCTCTAACGGATTACATCCCCAAGTCTGAATATATATATTGACATGGTCATTTTGCCTCATAGTAGTAATGAAACAAACTACACTAACTTTACGTTACAACTATAACACTTGAAGTTGAGATGTTTTTTCTGCCATACAGGAGAAATATCAGCTATGCCAAGTTGGCATTCCTGCCACCTTGGCATCGCTGATGATGTCTCATGTATGGGAGATGAAACGTCTCATTAAATTGGTATATTTGTTATGTAAAGTCGGTGTTGTTGGTTTCATGGTGAGTCCTGGTTTCTGGAACATTTCTGCAACATTGTGACCTTAAGAAGTTTTGGAACATCAAATTTTGTTCTATCAGATTTTTCATTCTAGCATCTTAGTGGAATATTATTTATTTTACATTTTACAATGGTTCACCTTTTCTCTGCTGCAGTGGGCATTTCGAAAGAAAAAGAATGCATTTTGTCAGAATAGTCGTGCTGCCCTATCTGGTGCTTTCAAACACGACTGGACAGCTAGCCGGGTGTTTGAGGGAATCAAACTGCCTGTCCTAAAATGTTTACTGACAAGCTATGGTACAAAACAGGAAAAGCAAAGAAGACAATGATTTTCATGTCCTATGAATTTTAACAAAGGATTTAGTGGAATGAATAAGAATGAAGTTTTATGGTTGGCCTCCCAAGGTGACTTCAGATGGACAAGTCACTGTATTGCAAAGGACTTGTTAATCTGGTTGCTTGGGGTCAACCTGCACAGGTACTGGATTGGGCCAATAGGATAGTACTGTGGCCGCATTGAATCCTTTCTGGATGGAGATTGACTGAGCAAATTGTCTTGGTCACTTGTTTGAAAAGTGAATGTTTCTTTGTGTCCACTACTTCTAAGCTTGGCAATATTTTGTTGCCTCAATGTTGCAGCAGACTAATCGGTCAACCTGTTTGGAACTTGGCATTTTAAATTTGAACAAAATGTTGTTTCTGTGCAGATTAGAATCAGTGTACTGTTAAATATATTTTTTTTCATATATGTATGCACATGTGATTGCATGTAAGGAATCTTGCTGATTTCTTTTCTAATGCATGTCTTTTTGGTTTTTCTTATTGCGAATTATTTTTTGCTCTAAATTTATTCCACATGACAAACTCCTTCCTTCTTGCTTAGGTGCCGATACAGAAATTTCAGCTATCCTTCAGTTTGACAGCTGCAGCCTTATCGGGAGATGTATTTTATATGGAGTCTCAAGCATGGAATGGTATTGCTCTAACAACTGGTATAAGTCTCTAAAAGTTTCTTTTATCAAATAAATTTAAAGATTTTAGTCATGTTCCTAGTGAAATATTTCTGGTTCCGGAGACATTTTGATACCGTATCTCCTCATTTCAAGACCTCGGATCCTCGGAGGCTGTTTTGATTTTATGGCTAATAAACTTTTGTTGCTGAATTGAGAACTGTTTCGACTGTTTCTTTTAGAAGTATTTATTTTAGTTAAACGTGAAACTACAAAATCTTAAGATAAAAAGAAAGAAATAATTAGTGTTGTTTAGTTGCACGGAAAGAAGACAGTTGCGCACGTCTGCGTTGGACTAAATAAAAATGCGTGAAACTGGTGCCGACATTGGATCTGCTAAAGCTCGTACAGACCAGAGTCCCCGAGCTGTGTGAAAATAATAGTAGAGATTTTCAAATAAATGTGTTTGATATGCGCTTTATCTTGACAGAAACCTATCCTTCCTTCGATCTCTAGAAAATAAACGAAGTGCTACTCGCTTTCCCCATTTCGCAGCTGCAACTCCAAGCCCTCAATTTCAGGCCCTCACTAAAGAGCTTCGGTTTTTCACCACCATGCGACCAACAATCTCTATGCATAAGAATGAATTAGCGTAATGAACGAAATTCGATTTGGAAATCAAATTTCATCCACCGCTCGTTGTAAAAGGTGTGAAGAGGAAACCAGAATACAAAAAATCGTAAGCAAAAAAAAAAAAAGAAAAAAGGTTTCGCCATAGAACTGTGTATATCTTCTTTCCTTTGAAAGCTTTCTGCCTTTTCACTGCGAATGTTTCTTAAACGTTTTGTTAAAGAACAATTTGATCCACATTTCGTAGCATAATTAGCCATGAAATTGAAATACGACTTTCTATTTCCCCGGCACCGACACTGAGGTGGTGTGGAAGATTTCTGATGCTGCGCAAAAATCATAAAATCTCGAGAGATACGGTCGTACCCCGATGTGAATAATTTTGTTAAGTAATTTTCAAGCTTTGAAGTTACTCAGCCCTCGGCGCGGGGATTGCACAAAAACGAAACTGTAACTAGAGTGGCCTAACTCATGTGACTTCGGCGAAATATAAGAAGAGTTAAAATTTTTATTTTTGGTTTTCTGTGCTAGATTTGGGGAGTAAAATAAATATTTATGAATACAAAATAATTTTGTGTTTTGAAGTATGCAATTTTTACAAAACGAGACAATCCAATCCAAGATGCTGAGCGTTGTTAGCTTTGGTTGCTTTGTGCCCGCGTAGTTCTTGAAGGTGCCTTTGGCTCTCCCAGCTCCTGCAATGTACTACGTAGACTGAACGTTTGAAATGAACTTTGGAGAGCGTTGAGTGGTTGAGTTGAGAGTTCACAGCGAGCAGCTAGTGCCGCTAGTGCTCTGTGTGTTCTACCGGAGTCGTCGTCAGTTGTACCGTTGTACCACCGTTATACCGTTGAGTAAAGCTATACGCACTCCGCCGAGAATTCACGCCCGTCGGGCCGCCCTTTTCGAACGGCGCGTGTATCACTGGGGAGCGTGTTAACCAGCCCCCGCCTGCGTTCACGCCGCTTCGCGGCGACAGTATTGGACCTTTTTCACATACCGACGGCACCAGGTGGTGGCTGCACGAACTAAAAATCGAGGAAGGGACCTACCTGCGCTACCAATCGATAATGGGAGCTACGCTACCAGTTTCTTCGTTCTCTGAGCAGCGGGGCGTGCCCAACGCGCCGTCCAAGTGGGGCATCCGTGGCGTCCACTTAATCGTCGTGTTATTCTTTCCGTCCGCTTTCTTTTTTTGCGTAACACAATTATATGTATGCTGCAATTACGTTTTCTACTCGCTGATCTATAGCCTCCTTCCGAATTTCCTCGATTTTTGGTGCCAATTTCCGCCGCTTGGCATCGGGCGCTCGCGCGTGCGCTGAGCAGCTTCTCGGAAAAGGTCCATTGACTCCGTAAGTGTGACGTCATGGGTCCAAACAAACCGTTGCTAGGGTCGTTGTTATGGACGAATACATGGGGCTCCGTTTCGCTACGAAAACCCGACCGCTCAAAAATCAGGAGTAGGATTTAAAGTTATAAAAATCACAGATGTAGAAAGCTTGAATGCCATATATGCTTCGACAGAAGTGTGCCGGTAATCGCTCGTTTCTGAAATATTTACGACTGCAACTTCCGGTCCTCAAGATGCCTGCAGCAGACGCCGAATGCAAGAAGTATGCCGTCTGCCGCACGCCGGCCAAGTGGGGCCATCGTTTGAATCGTGTAAATAAAGACGATATTCTGACATCGCATTTGTTTGAAATATAATGAGTTTCATAAACTTTTAAGATTTCATAGTGGGGTGCGATGCAAAATATGGTTTATCGAAAGTCCGGGCGTCGATCGAGATGATAGTCTGCTAAAAGATCGCATTGCACCCGCGAGAAAAGCACTTCAGGCGAACGGTTGAGATCCCAAATTTTGTTTGCGGACTCGCGCTATGCGAGGGTGCTTCGTATACCTGGTTGTAACCATCGCGTGGAGAGAGATTCTTTCAGTTTCTTCAGATTTCCGCAAGACCCCAAAGCGCGAAAGAACTGGATAAAAAACATAAGGTGAGTTTATTACAGATTGTACTCGCATCGTGGGGTCGATGGGAATCTTCACCAAAAGAGAACATACACGGAATTTAGTGTAAACCAAGGGAAAAAAAAAGCAAAATATTGCGAAATCGCGATAGACATGCAATTCTTTATTAACCTGATCACCACAATAATAATAACAACAACCGACTTACCTCGACGGCGTACGATTTATTTCTCATGCTGGCCTGCATAACGCCGGTAATGCACTTCAGGTCGTCGATCTGCATGACGTGGTTTGATTTTACTCCATTTTCACCCCTCGTAACTAAGCTGGGTTCTTCCCCGAAAAAAAAAACACACACACACACATTGCGGAGGCCTCTACGGCCATGGTGATGCACTTGTTTTTGTCGCTCGTTTACCGACGTAATTCATTGAAGACGCCCGCTGCAACAGAGGCCAGCAAATCTATCGTGTCGTCTGCTGCCAAAGCAAAGCGGACTGCAATACTTCAGAAATGGCTTTCATCGTTGCAATACGACACTGAGACGACAAGAACATCTTCATAATTCGATATGAAGAAGTTAGGATGCTTACAAAAAATTATTTACTTACTTGTAAGCAAAAATCTACCCTCATGTGGAGTCTCCATGCATTAGTCCATAGCAACGCCCCTAGCAACGGTTTGTTTGGACCCAGACGCCATGTTGTGACGTCATCACTTACGGAGTCAATTACAAAACGTAACCAGTACACGCCGCTTCGCGGCGTCCAGCCAGCAGCCCAAGCCCCGCTGTCCCCGATCGCACTCCGGAAAGGAAGTCCCATTTAATTCTGCGAAGTTTCGTCGACAACATTATCGCAAAAAAGAAATGTCGTAAACATCGCATTATCCCCCGATAAAACAAAATGAAAAAAAAAAAACACACGTACGGCCCACCGGGGATTGAACCCGCGTCCACTTGCGTATAAAGCGGCCGCCTTAGCCGCTATGCTATGCCATCGCTGAAAAAGCTCGCTGTGACCATTCGTTCTCGTCCGAAATGCACTCCGGAGTGCGTATAGTTTACTCTATACCGTTATACCCCACTGAGGGCATCGCAGTGTCTGCGTCGCCGTAATGATGATGTGCTGTGTTTCAAATGTGGTGCCCGTAAAGCGGACGGTGTGTCGCTATTCCAGTTTCCCAGGAACCGCAGACTAAGGAGTAAGTGGAGTCTGATGATTGGTAGGGATCGCTCTGGTGGCTACGATTCCACCACGGTGTGTTCTGGGCATTTCCCAGACAACCAAGCCCCGACTGAAAAAGGGCGCCTTTCCGGCGTTGCACCTCATAGGAGCGCCAACTACGAAACACAGGAGGAGGAGACCAGTGCGCAGTCGTACCGGTAAGTGGCCTTCGGTTGAGTTGAGT
>JAZHYW010060113.1:0-46134 GCA_037355805.1 Ixodes ricinus | reverse complement strand
TAAGTCAAAGCGAGCTTGATCAGAGCGCACACGAGCAACACCACGCGGCCAGCAGATTGAATGGCTGCACTGATGACGTCGCGCCCGCGTGTCCTGCTTTCTACGCTGCGTTAAAGTTAATGCTGTCTAGGTTGTTGTAGAGTCACTAAATAAAGCTACGCTTTCAGAGTACCGAAACTCCCAAACTACGCGTCTGAAGCGCGTCAGGTGCCGCCATCTTGGGTCCACGCGCAGATGGAGGAGTGACTGTAGCTGAGCCAAGCCGAGCTGTAGCCGTCGCCTGCGCCAGCTGCCGTGGCCGCAACTCTGGCTGCGAATCAAGGTCGTGTTGTTCGTATCTCGACGTAAGAAGGAAAAAGTGCATGCTGAGCGACGGACTTCAGCGTGCGCGCGCAGTAAACAGTAAAACAGCAGGCAGCGGAACGCTGGACCCAAGATGGTGGCGTTGAAAACACGCGATGATGATGATAGCGACTCACGTGACCGCCGCTGTCCAATGATGCCGCAGCGAACCAGAATATTCTTGGATAGAGCGACTGTATTGTCGGCAAAATGCCAAAGAAAAGGAATGCGGTACTCTGAAAGCGTAGCTTTATTTAGTGACTTCAGGTTGTTGAGGCGGTCTGTGAAGAGTCTGAACTTTCTCGTCGCAAGATCGGTGGCTTATGGAAGTTATCGGTGGCGACATGCGGCAGTGTTGGACAAAATACTCGATAAAAGTATTTAAGTTAAGTTACTAAATACCTGCTTCATAAAGTATCTAAAATACTACTCAAGTTACTTTCACTCTAAAGTATCTTGAGTAGAGTACAAATACTTAGAAATGTATTTCAGTTACTTTTGAAGATACTTCCGCATTGCTTAATTTGTATCGACGCCATTGACAACGACAATTATGCAGCTACGCAAATCTGGGTTACCAGAATGGTTTATTAGCACGCAACAACACAAAACGGAAAAAAAAGTATCGTAGGGCTATTTTATCACGAATGATAAATGATGAGGCGGCGAATAACTGAAGAAACTAAACGTTTAATGGGGCGAACTTGTTCCCAAAACAAAATAGAGAAAGGCTAGCGTCGCAGGCGTCGATGTCGGTGAAACAGCAGGATCGACCGCTGGGGCGAGACTGACTCCGGACCGACACTCGGAGCACCTTTTGTACCCGCGTGGGTTTCTGGAACATTCGGCGTAGAAAGTTCGGCGCGTAGAACATTCGTAACTCGATCAGGCGACAAAATTCTCGAACTTACCAGAATGTCAAATTGAAGGAATAAATAAAAGAGAAGTCCGTTTTCTGGTATCGAACCCGGAGCCTCCGCGCGAGAGCCAAGCGCGGTAACCATTCGGCCACGCGCTCGCTGGGCAACGCGCGTGGCAATATCACTGATAGATGTTACAAAACATTTCTGCGACAACACGAAAGAGGTCGCTTTAGCTATTGGGGAGGAGATCAGACCGTGGCGCCCCAAGCGGTTAACTTTAGAACTAGATGGATGGGGACAACAAATACAATGGCTCAGCGCTCGGCTGACCTAACCGAACGCGGCGTCAGTGTTCGGCTGGAGTTCGTGTTCTCCGGTGAGGGGGAGGAGGGGCTCTTTTGTTACCACTCCGGCCTGCATGAACAATGCAGCATGCACGGTGCCCAGGCCTTGTGTTGGGTAAACACCGAGGTGTGGGGGTGACAAACGGGTCAGAGCGCTTCGCCAATAGTGACATCGCTGAATATCACATCCTGCGGCGCACCTTAGACGCATCGTTTAACTACAATCCATATTCCCTATACGGGAAGTTCACTATAAACGAACTTGGGGCACGGATATGAGTGAATGGATAACAAAGAGAACCCACATAATAGCCACGGCAGTGGTCGCACCTTCTTCAAGTAGGTTGCGTTCAGAAAAGCACTCAACGTTGGGGGACACTTTGTTGGCATTTTGAGAGGTAATCCAGCTCCTAGTTCGTTTCCTGTACTGTTCTCTGCTTATCAATGTTCGCTTACAGACAGTGTTCGCGAAAGCAATAAGTGCCGGACTAATAACACAAAGAAAAGAAAAAAAAACTCGACGTTTTGCTTTAGCGGGGTCAAATATACAAAAAGCAAAACAAAAATGTCTACTTTTTTGTGTGTGTCCGCTTCTCATTTTTTTCTATTTGTTATTTTCTTGACACTCAAGTCTGCATTGTTCTCGTAGGTCGTTTCCCGGTCTGCTTGCGCCTCAGGGTGGCATCTTTACTTCCGTAAAACCACACCTTTTATTTGAAGATTTTTGGGACTTTGAGAAAAAGGCGCCTTTGGGAAGGCGCGGGGAGAACCTTCATTGTACGAACTTTGGGCTGAAATATGAGTCACAGTCGGCAAAAAAGCGATATTTTCACGAGCTCAGTTAAAGTCACCGTAGCTAATCGGAGCTAGCAACAGGATCCGGTTGCTCGAAAGAATGTTCACGTTTGCTCGTGCCACGCCCACGCCACTTCATACCGAAAAACTCGGAAAATGGCGGAATGTCAAAAATGTATTTAAGATAATGAGTACAAGATACTCGGAATTGTAATTAAAATAGAGTATTAAATACTCTCGATCAAGAGTATTTGCAAGATACCAAGATACTCCAAAAAGTATTTAAGATACAGTATCTTGAGTAGAGTATTTGAGATAGGCACAAGTCTGCGACAGAGTGAGTGTTTCACATCTTTGGGAAGGAGTTATTGGAGGCCAAAATCTTTGCTTCGGAATCAGCGACGAAAATTGAATTTTGTGATATTGTGCAGCCAGCGCGCGGTGTACGCGGTTTTAGAGCTGATCTTCCGCCACTGTCAATAACGATACCGGTGCCGCCGAGAGGCGGTGTGGGCAGTGACACAACCTCATAGAGAAGGAGGGCGTACGCTCTTCTCGTGGTGCCGCTAGAGTTCCTGCCTAGGCTTCCTACGGGAGCCAGAGTTGCGCGTCTGGTTTCCCACGTGCCGCCGCGCCGCTATTCGCCGAGATCCGATCACGTGAGGAGCCGGACATCAAGTGCCGTGCAGGAAAGCAGACGTTGCACGCGCCCGCCGTACGTTTATCTGCTTTGAGCGCGCCGCGCGCCTCGAACGTGCGGCGCCGCTATTCGCCGAATTCAGTCACGTGAGAAGCAGACTCCGCCTGCCGTGCAGGAGAGCCGGCGCTCCGGGGGTGAACGCGCAACTCAGGCTACCGTAGGGAGCCTTACAGGAAATATAGTCGTCGTAAAGGAAGGCCATTGGGGGCGCGCGTCGAAGCGAAGGCACGCGTGGATCAACCGCCGTAACGTGCTTTTCGTCACATGCGCGTGTCTTATTAGCTAGAATGAAAGCTGCACATAGCAACGGGTCTAGAAAATATTTGATTCCACTAGAAAAATATTACACTGCGAAATATTCTGTACAAAATGGCACCAGGTATGCGTATAAGATGTCTATAAAAAATGCGATTGTATTGAAGTCGAAAACATTGAGCCACGCCATTATTGTTGTAGGAATGCATATTTGATACAGAAATACTTCGACAAAATGGCGAGACACGCAGTGATTGGACACAGCAAAACAGATGCATAGTTAAAAATGAGGTGAGAAAAGCTACGACGGTCGAGGTGCATGCACAACGTCGTGCACCTCGACCGGAAATGGCTATACGCACTACGCGAACCTCGTATAAAACAAATGGTTACAACGAGTTTCCAAAGCGGTGGCGTAGTGCGGTGCTCGAGAATGGGGCGACTGTGGGGGAAGGAGAGAAAGAAGAAGCAGAGGGAGAAAAGGCCGGTTGGGCAGACGGTGGAAGCCTACCTTGGGAAGTCTGAACGGACGCCGTCATCGACCCTGGGATTTGGCAAAGCGGGTCCCGATCGACGTTGATCTCCATTCTTCACCACGACGAGCAGAGACAGAAGGAAGACGGCTGACCGTGAGTGATGCAGACGAACCCTGTCTGAGTCACCTATGTTGAACTCTGGATGTCTGCGGACTATGACAATTACTCTTGCTTCGTGCAGATAGTTTATCTCTTCATTTATTCCAATTTACTTTCTTATCTTTCCTACGCTTTCTTCCGATCTCCTAATTTTATGTAACTCTCAAAGCAGTAAAACTTGTTCATATTCACAAGGTCTCCTAACTTGAAACCACCCTCATAACATATACACACTCAGGTGTTGTGACGGCTTGCAACGTCACATAGCATTGTGGTAAGGTGCCTGCTTCGTACGCAGCGGACCCCATTTGTCAATATTTACGGCATTTCGTTTTTATGAATAACACTGAAAAAGAAGAAAGAAAGAAAGTAACGAATGTTGTCGACGCAACTTCGCAGAAGTAAAAGGTATGGGACTCCCTTCCGGAGGTGCAATCTGGGACTGCGGGGCTTGGGTTGCCGGCTGGACGCTGCGAACGATTAGTTTTGTAATTAGCAGCCGCACGCTGTCGCCGCGAAGCGGCGTGAACGCAGGCGCGGGGGTGGGGTTAACGCGCTCACCAGTGATACACGCGCCGTCCGATAAGGGTGACCCAAATGGCATGAGCTCTCCGCGTAGTGCGTACAGCCATTTCCGGCTCAAAGTGCACGGCGTAGTGCGTATAGCTTTACTCAAATCGGTCAGACGTAGTCAACGCCGACACGGCTAGACAAGTGCCGCTTACGGTCATGTAAGCGATGTTATCGCGTACCGTCACTGAATTCTTGTATTATACCCCGGCCACATGGAAAAAGTAATGTAATTTCGATCGAATGACATTATGGGGTCGACAAATCAGCTTGCAACGCTGGCGTAATCACTCAAGGCCGCGAGCTCATTAAATCTCATATCGTTTAATTAAAATTATATATAAACTTTTCTGTGCGGCAGCGGTACGAAACTTACTATTTACACTCCAACTAATTTATTTCTCCCTATGGGCTCGCGCTGCCTGAGAGCAAAATATAACTTATTTTGTATATTCATGATATTATTACCTTAATACAGTTAACATATTAGTATAAACGCGGTAAAGGCAATAAAATAACATTAGTATAAATAAACACGCATAAGCACAAACAACGCACTTTCAATAATGACATGCAACATAGTTGATTAACGTAGAAGTTTGGGCTAGTTGGTAAGTAGACATAATAAAAACAAAACAGCGCAAAGACAAGGTGAAGTACAAGATACCACAGGACACAGCGCTGTGTCCTGTGGTTTCTTCTACTTCGAACTTGTCTTTGCGCTGTGTTTTTATCAAATCACACAATCTTGTTATTCGCCTTCCATCGAAAACTAGAATATTATCACGCATATTTACAAATGTCGACACAACAGCACATGAATAACGACGAAGAACGAAATTCCATTTTATCTCAAGATTGAAAAAAAATCGACTGCAGCACTTGATTCGCGTCCTACATGAACAAGAAAGCCCGTAAATAAGTTGTTTCTCAACTGTCGATCGTATCCATACGTCCCGTAATATCCGCCACGAAAACATTTGAACACAGAACTCTAAGAAGTCTCTACTCTTCCAGAGAGAGGTCCTTCGAAAATCGACCAGAGTCATCGTTGGCTAGTTGCCACACATGTCAGCTCAAACCGTAGCAGGGCTTCTTCCGCGAATCCACGTAAATGCCGTAGTATCAAGTGAGCACTCAAAAACAACCCGAGACCTCGGTGACGGCAGAAAAGAGGACGGGAAGAAGGAAATATGTATCAAAAGAACCACACACGAAAGCAGCGGCAACAGTGAGGGACTAAACGGGTAACGTTGTCGACCCATCTCTTGCTCGTGTGCGTTTCCTGCGGCGATGACTGAATTTTTTTTTTTCGGTTCCCTTCCCTTCTGAAATGTCTCAGCGTTCCTTTTCAGACAGTCAGGTGCTCACACACAACCTAAATTTACCAGAATCGGGGCCAATAGGAGGGAAG
Organism: Ixodes ricinus; assembly: GCA_037355805.1. Classification (NCBI taxonomy): domain Eukaryota; kingdom Metazoa; phylum Arthropoda; class Arachnida; order Ixodida; family Ixodidae; genus Ixodes; species Ixodes ricinus. Next base: position 40,216 of record JAZHYW010060113.1, on the reverse strand, counting down.
ATGTCGTATCGGAGCCGGTTCATTCGAAACGTGTGGGGAGCTGCGGGACTGCACGTAGTCCCGCGGTTACGGCTATAATCATACATATAAATTCGGTAGTTTCAACCTCGGTAACGCGTTGTATATTAAGTTATATATTATATATCTGATAAATTCTACGAGACTGCGCTTTTAAAACGCATATTAATGTCGGATAAACGTGTACGAACACCACGGCGCCGCTTGACAAAAAAACATTTTTGAAAACCGGAGACGACGGACAAAAAAGGGGATAACACACAAAACGTCTCAACGTTTTGTGTGTTGTTCCCTTTTCGTTCGTCGTCTCCGGTTTTCTAAATGTGTAGCATCAACCAGCTTGCCTGCCCACTTACTTTATCTGACAAAAAACTTTTTTTTTCTCACATCGATACCAGCTATTTTCTCACGTAGTTTCGCCATGGCCTTCCTTCTCCGACATTGTGACGTAACCACTTAGAGCGCTACAGCCTTCTTCTCAGGAAATGTTGGTAGTGAGGTCGGTAGTGTTTGAGAGGTGAGGGTGCGACGGGGGTTGGCGAGGGAAGAACCGGGGGCAGGAAAATAAAAAGGGGTATGACCACACACACACACACACGCACACGTGGGCGCTCACACACACATACACAGATACACATATTATAATATTCGGGGTTAGGACGTGTTGTAGTAAATGTTCGGTAGAGAGAGAGAGAGAGAGGGGAAGGGATTGTTGTAAAGAAGTGTGACTTTCCTTTCCCCGGAATTTTTTATTGTACCTTTCTGAACTGTCTGGGCACTATATAGGAGAAGTATCTCAGCGGGCATTCGGCGGGTAGGCTGTTTGTCAAGCAACCTTAATTGTGCCCAGATGTCACGTTTGTGCTCAGGGAGGTTACTCGTTCGTACTGCAAATTCTTCGCCGTGTTTTTCTTCTGCGTTTTCAGCCATACAAGGGGATGATTCCTGCTTGTTATGTTATGTTTTATTGGCCATTGCTTGTAAGTTCTCCTCAGGGATCGCGCATGAAATATTATTGAGTCCCTGCTCACACAAGCGCGTCATGGTGTCGAAAGTGGTGTTCACCGGCGGTCTTAGTTTATTCCGTTCCTGCTCAGAGCGAGTTTGCGCTGAGCAGTTCTTCTCAGAATATAAATGTGCTATTATTCTGAACCTCAGCTCATCGTGGCTAACTCGCCTTTTGGTCGCAACTTTATGAATATGCACTGATATTTACTACAGACGTTTGATATCTGCAAACCAAAGCAGTCAAATCGACAAATAATTCTCACGAAAGGGACGTCGCCAACTCGACACGTGTCACGCGGGCGAAATCCGAGTCTGTTGACCACTGCCGGACGACGGGGTATTAATTTGATATCAACACTGTGGCGACTTCTGCATGTGAGCAGAGTGGGCGCCGCGGAAGTTGGGGGGGGGGGGGCCGAATATGCCCGCGCGACCTTTGTTGAACCTCCCTCTTTAAATAGTTTCATCGCCGACATCAATTCTTTGTCAAGAGGTTCGTCTTTTCTTTTAGCAACGTAACCCGAGACTGGGGTATGAATTAGAACTCAAACGTAGATGGAAAAACACGGGGAAAAGGAGAAATCTCAAACGCAACTAAAATATTTATTCACTCCCACCTCAATATATTGGATCCGGACATTTATCGAACACAGTTTCATCGAACACCATTTCTTCGAAGCCGTTTTATCGAACGTCGTTTCATCGAGGGCCATTTCATCGTACACGATTTCATCAAAGCCGTTTCACTGAACACCGCCTACTTGAGCGGAATTACTTCTACACCTAGGAAATAGTTTTGTTTTAGCACCGTGGGGATAGCACTGTTATAATATTCATTACAAGGGGCCTTTTTCGGAGTTTGGCCATGATCGTGGCACGCCCTCGCGGGAATTGCTCGAAACACTTTTGGGGACTCCGTTGTCCGGAACCATGGCCTGTCTCCCGATTCGTGTGTTTCCGTGTGCTCCCTGGTGGCGTTGTTCCGTTTTCGCCATTCTAAACATGTCTTTCTGTCGTCGCTTCGGGTGTATCTTTTCTTTGAAATGGCTAAGGACGACCCTGAAGGATTTCTGAAAGCCACTGTCTACGATACAGACAACCTTGTTCGTGTTTATACCATGAAAGATGGATCGACCGCCGACGCCGCATCGTTTCCTACTGTCGACTGGGAGTCACGTAATGGTCACTTGGGTGTCGCGTCGTGCGAGCAACTGAGAAAAGGGATCGACTTTCAAGAAGGCAGTGCTATGTAAGAAAAGTAACGGTGCCCAGTTTTGATCCCGACCCAACTATCCACCTTGTGCGGAATTTTTGAGCTCCGTTCATGGTGCCAGGGCACTACAAAAAGTTAATTACGCTGTCCTTGAGCGCCTCAGTTATTCAAGCTTACTGTGTTTTGTCATTTCGCCGTCCTGTGTACCGCGCAAGCGCATGGGGCATCGCCATACCTGTGGCTGTGTAAACAATCTCGAACGGGGTAAAATTCGGGCGGTCTTGATGTCGGGAAGGCGTGCCTGCTTCGTCAACAAGTAAGAAACGGTATATTAGAAATAACCTCTCTTTGAATTCAGCACGTCTACGAACCTCCAACTAAGTGGACCCTGCGAGCAGGGAAGTTTACGATTGGTTGCCAATGCTTTCCATCGGGAATCTGTCGCCGTAAGGATTGAATCCATTTCGCACGCTTTAAACGTTTTGCCAGTGACTGGTTTTTTATATTTAGTTTTTTACTTTTAACGGGGCTAGACGTCAACGCAAATAGCGCGCGCCCGAATAATGGAAAGATTTACCAAGTTATTATTTACTTGATTACGGCATGATTACATTAAAGAGCCTCGCGTGCACACTTATTTCATTCTTGATAAAAGGAGAATGTCCCATCGTCATGTTGAGGACCCGGCCAGCTGACACGATGGATTCGCGTCCTCGGCTTCTGAATCCGGGGCTTTTGAAAGCGGGGCAAAATGGGCGGGGTGTATGACATCGGGTGCCTTCGTGCACCACCCGCAAAAGGCTGCTGGAACTCCGTAGAATCTTGCATTTGAACCATTTTTGCTGCGATTTGTGCAACAAAACAGCAGCGCAGTGGTGAGGCATGACGACTATGAAGCCAAGCAGTGAGAATAGCGGAGGGAGTCGAGCCGAACCAGCACTCTCTCAGGGACTGAGCGGAGGAGTGAGCCCGCTAAAATGGCGCCTTTCTCTTTCCTCCTCTTTCTCAGAGTTGGCGCCTGCCCCCCGCGATCACTAAAAAATGTCAGTTTATATGCTTTATAAAGGAGAGAACCTTCATTTTCGCCCTCTATTTCAGTTACTTTTTCTAGTAAATGATGACTACTGTAGTTAAAGGGGCACTGACAGGGTATTTATGCTTGTCGAGGTTTTTAGTTGTACGTGATATATGAGAGCCCAACTATACAGAACAGAATTTGCGGCTCGAAATTCGGACTCTCTCCGCCCGAAAAACCACCGATCGACAACTGGCCGGTATGCGTCGCGCTCACTCACTTCTCCGTGGTCACGGGCCGCCTTCTAAGTTTTAGACACAACCACCAAATTTAATCAAAGTCGTGGGTTATTGAAGCACACACTCCATATTAAAAATAAATAAATAAAGGAAACACATTGTTGTGGCTTCTAAACGCTGCACATATGTTGATTGCAAAAAAAAGAAGAAAAAGAGAAAACAACGTTGCATAGAGAATTTAAAGCATTCTATGCGTTCACTGCATAATTCTCAACATGACGTGGTATCGCGTATCTGGGACTCGCGGGCTGAACGGCGATGGCGGCGGACGACGGGAGTGGGACTTCCCTTCAGAACTGCCGTTCGCGGTACCGGCGCATTTGTCTTGCTTCGAAAGAGGACACGCCCGACCCGCAAGCCGATTCGCACGAAGACGTCGCCGAGTCGTCGCCCCTTCTCGTGGCTTAACACATCACTCGGTCAGTGGCCCCCTATTAGGCCTCGCATAAAACGATTTGGCAAAACGACTATTCAGAACTGTAGAAAATCTTAGTATAAAGGTGTCCGCTTTACACGCAGCGGGTACAGGTTCGATCCAGAGCCTGGGTAAACTGCTTTTCCTTTTGAAACATTTTGCGATATTTACATTTTTACATTTATCACAGAAAAAAACACGAAATGTTGTGCACGAAACGTTGCACAACTAAATGTTATGGTACTTTATTTTTGACACCTGCAAATATCTCCTCCGACATCATGACAAAATACCCTTCCTCGTCGGACAAAGCTCAGGTAGCCCAATGATAGCGAGAAAGTCGGTCGTAGGTTCCAAGCTTCTAATTCTCGTAGGGGTCTCCTCCGCCTTCTATAAATCATCGACGCACTCACCGACGTACCTCATTTTGGCCTCCTCCAAGACACAGCGAGACACATCCCTTGATAATACTAGCTTGTCCATTCGTTTGAGCGCCGGCTCGAAGCAGAACAACCGCTGGATCTGCCTGTGTTGTTCAGGAACGGGTAAGTCGCCAAGGACGACCACTGTGCCATCTCGGACGCGGTTTCCTCTTCGAGGGCAGCTTGAAGCGAAAATGGTTCCATAGGAATTGGGTGAGGTTGGCGGATATTATTGACCACTTTTGGTACCAGTGGGCGGTCTCAGGCTGGTGTGGTGTGTGGCCAGATGCCAGCCGTCGCCAATCCTTGAAGAAGCAAACTTGCTGCTACAACTCTGACCGAAGGATGCGACACATTCTTCTCGAGTGTCCGGTAGCTGGGACCATCCGACCAAAAAGAGCCTGCTGTAGCTCGGGTAAGCAAAGATATGCTCTCGTGTAGTAAGGGGCAACTCTGACCCTGGCACTCTGGCCTTGACCTTTCACGCTGATTCCTTCACTTCTGTTGGACTGTAGTTTGCGTTTTTGAACCTATCCGTAATATTTAGGGTCTCATAATTAAAATCTACCCAGTTTTCAAACATGTATTATTGAAATATGTTTATACAACTTCAATGATATTGGTAAAAAAAGTATCCGCATTTGCTGTAGACCGATGAAAACGACTTCCTGCATGTCGGTAGTTAGGCGATCTTTTTTTTTTGTGAGTCTGTGTTTTTCTGAAATGGGTTTTAGAGCAACGATTTGAGCATTCAGACAGCCTTCTTTCTTTCAAATGGTTAATTTGAATTTGAGCAAACATAAAAGCAGTTAATCATGTTGTATTACACCTGAGACTGCGGTGGATGAAATGGAAGAACTTTCAGCAGAAGGAACAGACACAGAGAACGTCTCAAGACGTTCTCTGTGTCTGTTCCTTCTACTGAAAGTTCTTCCGATTTCATCCACCGCAGTCTCAGGTGTAATACAACATGATTAGCTACCACCAGCTCCCCTGCACTCTCACCGCCTTTTAAATAAAAGTAGTTCCAACTTTTTTACTTAATTGCAAAATCAGATTTGTATCAGGCAATTAGGATCAGAAATTCAGGTTTGCATTGAAGGGGATATTTACCTCTTCTATTCCTGGAAATGTTTTTCTTATTTAACATTATTTTCAGTCGCTTGATCAATGGCACTGCTTTTCAGAGTGTACACAAAACAAGACAAAAATAAGTAAATCATAAGTACCAACAAGAACAACGCACGATATAAATGACATTGACTTCAGCACATTCACTGATATAGGTGTGAAGATATGAATAAAATACAACAAAGAAGAACAAATTATATTATGGCTCACACCTATATCGTAGCAAACTAATAAAATTATCAACAACGCAATAAGGAAAATACTTGTTAGCTGATAAACTAAACTGTTAGAGCACTACAATTCCATGTATTTGTTACACTGCGATTCCATAGTATTTGGTCAAAATCTTCGGGCGACATCAGAAGTGCTCGAATGAGATACGAGAGAGATTTCTTTTTAGTTGAGTTTATTGCTTTTTATGTCAGATACGGCCACACATCCAAAAAATATGAACATCCGAGGATTCTTTTGAGAACCATAATATACGTACTGGTAATAGATCAATGAAGTTTGTTTTCGGCAGTGACAGAAATGCTCACTTTTCGAATGGTGACAGGTACTGCTGAAAACAAGTGTGGAAAATCGGAAATGTAATTAAAACAAACAAAAAATTCTTCTGGAGCCATCTTAGTAAACCGAAAAATGTTATTCTTGCTTGTTAAATCTAGCAACCTTCGAAGTAAAAAAAACAACAACAATCGAAACATAAATATTTCTAATGCAATATTTCTGGGATGCTCAGCCTTCTTAAAGTGCATAAATGTATGCCTTCACAAAAGTGGCTTTCGGTTTTGTTGACATGCTTTTTTTATTTGGGTGAGTTCTTTTTAGATGGAGGAAATTCGCTCTCAACGTGTTTCGTTGGGAGATATTCCAGGAAGAGGTGAAAATGCTCGAAATAACAAAAACGATGCAGGCGATCTGGTGAACTTTCAACATTTTGAACACCCGAGACTAGAAACAAAAAGTGAACAGCACACGCACAGGGTTCAAGCACAACTGAATTCAATAAGACAGAAAATTTTAATTTAACAATAAATTAATTTATGGTCAAAATAAAATAATATATATAAATTAACAATAAATTAACAGTACCAGAAATAACAGGGGAATTTTAAAATAACACGACACGATCAGATGCTGGGGAGATGTGCAACCTCACACATTTTGTCTGCACCTTGATTTGAGCACACTGCAAATGAAGTAAACTTTTTGTTAGTTGCGCAGTTCACACAAAGGCATTTTTCTACGTTAAGTTACGTTGCGACCGTTTAAGTCGCTAGTCACCGGGAGATTCGTGCTTCGAATGAAGCGCGGCGACCGGCTCAAAAAGTAGCTTTGCACGCGGCATACCAAACACGAATGCCCCAGTGACTTCTCATGTAACGTAAGAATTCGTAAGCAAACGCCCCTGTGTGAACCGACCTTAAAGCTGAGACCAGAAGCTCCGCCTTCAGCTCAAGCCCGCTGGCCTTTGCTGTGCTTTTGTTGCGCGTGCCTGCGCGTTCACACTGGTGTTAGCAGGGGCTTAAGGGTGAACTCCCTATTCGCGGTTCGAAGCTCGCTAGGGGCGCTTCTGTCTTACTTTTCCTGGGTAGTGCACGTGCTATCCATCCGGTTATCTTTTAATTTTCATAGTGCATAGAAGCTTGGCATTGCACGTTCTTGCTCGAGCAGAGGGAGCTGAAGTATCCTCACTCTGGGTTGTGAAAAATTCCACCAGGCGGCGATACCTAAACTTCTCGCCGCGAATAGCTGCAACCCGGGCTCGGCCCGCCTACCACAGCATTATCTCGAACTGTGCCGTTTATAAATATTTCTCTGCAAAATACGTCAATATCAAGTGAGTCCGCGAAAAAATAGGCCTCTTGGTATGTTGATTACAATATGTTTGCTACAGAAAGTCCGTGATTTCAATCATTAAAGAAATTGTCATGTCACATGCTACGCCTAGTTCGTGGATTCACCAGCTGTAAAACCCTTTTTTGAATGCTGCTTGAAGATATACCTTGAGGCTAGCTCACAATATCTGGCAGTCTACACGAAATTGAGCAAGATTCAAGGATGATTGAAAAGCATGACTCATCAGGGGCGTAAGTCCGTGCTATCATATCGAACACATATTCTTAATAAATATTTTCTTGGGCATTGTGTTCCCTGAGTTGCGCAAAATGTTGGCTCCGGGAACAGTTAGCGAGTATAAAATTACGTGATTCGAAATTATGTGCAATGCATTTTTCTTCATAGCCTGATAGAGTTGCGTGATAAATTTTCCACCATGTTGTTTAAGTCGCGATGTTCGCGATAATTAGGTCCTCGCGATAATCAAGTGGTTTTCAGTAGTGTGCAATTTTTCCATTTTATAGGTTCGCTACAATGGCTCTCACCGTTTGTGCTACACATCCGATGTAAACCAATACACCGGTTTGACGGGTATTAGCTAGGCCATCGTAAAATTGTAATAAAATGTTTGTCTTTTGTATATGACGGTTTTATATCGTTTTAAGAGAAAAGCAAATCTCATTGCATGTTGATCGGGCATAATGTGAAGGCAAAATATATTTAACAAAAAATGAGCACAGTAATAATCTAGATTTTTGAGGTTGTACATTGTTGAGGGACTCGTTTCTACGTATGAAATGCCTTCAATAAAATTATCAAACAGAGCGAGATCACATGAAGAAGCGCCAGTTCTTGAGCTCAGGAACTGCGACAACTGGCTGACCCCAGCCATTCTTGTTCCCTGCGCTGACTTGAAAGACATACTCGCTGTAAAAAATACATACAAAATAGGTTGTTAAAGGCGGAAGCTAAAGCTTTTTTGGTGTTGAATATACGAATTGAAAATAGGAAAACCTCCCATTATGACAAAATTCACTTCCAGGCAATGTGACTTGTAAATTTATTTTCCTCCTTCAACCTCTAATAAGAAATAGAATAATATAAAATCATAAGATTTGAGATAACATCTGACAATATGCAAACTTGATAATTTGTGTTTTATCCGTCGAAAACCCCTCGAAACGTCGATCCCTTCGCTAAGGCTTGAGTCAGATAAAGTTTGCTGCGGTGCGCGCACGAAGGTTCCGAAGCAGGCATTTTGCGGCAGGATCAACGTCACGGGCACTTTTCGCCGTGCTTGATTGCGTTGAAAGCCGCGTACAGGAATTACGTATCTCACCCCGTACCTCGCAATGCCATTTTTTTTATAAAACATGTGTGTCACGGTAAGCAATAAGGGTAGAGCGTTAATTCTTCAACACCATTATACCCCAGAAAGTGAAAAGAAAAAGAAAAAGATAAGTAGGTTGTTATAGCTACTTAGATAACTAAATAATAATTTTTGCATCTTCGAAGTGGCCTCAAGGGCTCGCATCTTAGCCCCAAGGCTAAAAAAATCTAATGCGAGTTCGCCTTTTCTTAATACTAATCTCATTAAAAAAAAAAAAAAACCCGACGGTATACATCATTGCAGTTGAATAACGTGAGATATTGAAAACAACTATATATATATATCTTCTTTTTCTTTTAGGAGCGCCCGGGGAGGGGGAGGGGGTGGCCGGGGCTACGTCAATTACGAATTGTTTGAATTTTGGCTCTTGGGACGATACAATTATTAATGCCGAATTCATTTGAACTGAAGTGTAGTTGGGATTTGTGTAGCCGTAGAAACCGCCGATGCCGTCTTGTAGCCTTCCGTGCAAATTTTCTAAATATATTGAGCTGACGAACTGCTCAGAGACCCCGATTCGAAGCGCTGAGCGCCCTCTCCAACATGTAGCCACCCATCCTTCGAAGCGCCACGGTCTTGGAGACAGGTATCACGGTAACTCCAGTTTATCGACCAAGAACACGCATGCTTTGATGAGCAGTCTCTAGATGGCGCTTCAATACAGCCTAGTGACAACTGACGTTTCGATGCACATCCTCTAGATGGCGCGTCAAATGGTAGCGATTATCCTTCTGGCGGAGAGAAAAGTTCCCTTCTTCGTGTTCGTGTCTAAACTGAATTTGATTTAAAAACGCCAATCCATGCCGACCAAAGGAACACGGAAGTGACGTCATCAGCTGCACTTCGCGAGCTTACGACCAGCTAAGTTTAGCGGGCGCGCCATTCTATTTCACGTGGTCACGTTGTTGGCTCCGCCATCGGTCACGTGGTTACGTGACTGGTGCCACAGCAAGTCACGTTGTCACGCGACCATTTGACGTGTATCAGGCAACGTCGGGTCAAGTGATCGGTACAACCACGAGACACTTGGTCACTCAACAACGCAACGGTCACGTAAGGTCCTATGATGTCACGGGCAACATTATGACACTTGACATGGTGTCATGAATGTTACTAGATGTAGTTGGTGTAACGCCGTACAGTCAACGAGACGTGATATCACGTCTCGTTACTGTACGGCGTTACACAAAACATGTCAACAACATGTGACACCACGACTTGACATCATGACGACACGTGACCTCCAAGACCGTGGCACGTCATGAGAACACCGTGATGACACGTGACCTGAGGCCACGTCACACTTTGTCCTGTCATCATGTCATTTCATGTTTCGCCTTTTCAAATGCGGCGGTTCTTCGCAAGATAAAGTACCGCCGCAATCGGATTACAAAGGAGCACAGTAGTGCGCGGCGTTCAGGTTAGCATTTCTATCGCTTATGCATCTTGGACACGAGAAGTTAGAACCGTAGATCAAAGATCGTTATTTTTTGTTGAAAGAATAGGCCAGCGAAGCAGGGCAGGCAGTGTTTGTGGATGTCCGAACCCTAATGGAAACTGATTGTTACGCGGAGCACAAGTGCGTCTGCTTCTTGCTCAGAGATTGCACTGACCTCAGGACACCGAGCTCTGATTGGCTGTGATGGAGGGATAGTCGGTAGACCTCAATGCTAGCTAGCTTGAGGTCTACCCACTATACTTCCGATCGGAGCCAATCAGAGCTCGGCGTTCTGATGTTACCGCAACCCTCTCTCAAGAAGCAGACGCACTTGCGCCCCGCATAGCCACCGACAGCTTCTGAAACGCAGAGGGCAGCCTACTTTGTCCGCGCTTCTTGATTCGTTATTTGTTCTTCGGCATTCTTATTTCCTAATACCGCAGTCCCATTGACTGCGAAAAGGTAACAGGACGCTCGCGACTCATTACGCCCCTCGTTTTGAAAGCTATCAGTGGCTACGGTAAACATCACATTCAAACACTGCTTGAGAGACTTGGGGTGGTCTACTCACGTCTGTGGTTTGAGGCCGTAGATATCACAAACGCATATTCTTGATGTCGCCTTGTCGCGCCACTGCTTGGACGGTACCTCCCTGTACTGAATTCGGTATCCTGTTATGGGATGGCCGCCGTTGCTGATGGGTTTCGTCCAGGCCAACGTGGCCGACGTTGGACCGCTCTCAGTCACAACAGGATCGAGGGGAGGGCCGGGCACACCTATACACAATAAACGTATCGTTATCATATATAATAAAGTTGGAGACGCACATCATATGTGCCAACGGGCTGGACGCATGGTGTGTGTGTGTGTGTGTGTGTGTGTGTGAGGTGTCACCTGACTCTGCGACGCCACGCGGCGTTATGGTGTCACGATATGTGACTGTGTCACGTGCCACCCTGATGTCAAGGTCATTCAAGCAATATAGACACTATAGGGATGTAATGCTGATATGTCTTTGTCCGGTTGGTTGGCCCAGCGTAACGCTAAAGTGTAAGATGCCGTTTTTCTTTTCTAAAACCAAGCCGTATCACGCATTATGGTTTAAAATAAAACACTGCATGATAGTCATGTGAAATAGAGTAATTACCGCTTGCAAGATGCTATCGTTCTTGGCTGATGTCTACCGTTTTTAAACATTTACTACCTCATTAGATTTCATGTTTCTTTATATGTTCTGGAATGTCAACATTTTTTTTCGCAATGTACACTTCGCTTCTTGAACATGAAGCGCTGCGCACATACTTATATTGATGTTTCTAAATCAATGCTACGTTCATCCGTCGCTTTTATATGTACATTTTCCAACCTTTTTCCCTGCATACAAGTGTTCTACACTTAAGTGGGTCTTTGAGTTTGTATTTCTACTCATATTCCTGAATAAACATTACACTTAATATTTTCCCGTTCGTTTTAAATTTTGAAAATGTTAATATGTCCTGTACGACACAAAACTAAAACAAACAAAAGCTAGCACTTAGTAAAATTGGAGTACCCGAAGGAAAACAATCAGATCCTTCTGCTGCCACAGCTCAAGCTTAAACAAACACCGAAGCTACAACATACATTTTTCAAGCGTGTAGAAAAGACTTATGTAACCAGATAAACTTTCCTCAAAAACAAAATATAACCAGAAAAATACGGCAAATACTAACGATTTGAAAGCGCGCTTTTATTTGGTGTTAATGTCTTGAAATAGAGACACCCAGAGCACACGATCTAAACCTAAAAAAAGGGCCTCTCTGTGTAAACATTACGCTAATAGTTTTCTTTCTGGTCTCCGGGTAAGCTTGTTTTGTGGTGCGATTGTCCTATACAGGAACCAAGCAACCTTTTATGGTCAAGTTCAGGGTCTCTAGGAGTGATTCCAATGCGTGTTTGTATTTTGTTGTCGACTCTAGAAAAAATAGCGTTTTTGCGATTCACTCGTAACTCAAAGTGCGTCAATAGTGCTCTATAATATTATTTTAGGTGTATTTGCTTCCAAACCTCTCTTCTTTAGGCACCGAAATGTGTTTTCTGCGCAACAAATGTCCTTTTGAGCTGAGGTACCGGGCTTGAATTAAGTAATGCCGAAGTTGTTTTTGATCCGAACATTTTATATACCCAGGAATCAAGAATTTGCACTTGCTTTCATGAACGATATTTTAATTTATAAAATGTTGAATGAACGGGAACAAAACTTAAATAAAAGGAAAATATGTCGCTATATAGCTGCTTTCTGCGGCTTGAATAGACACGAATATGGTGAATTCGGGTGGTCGCCTCTTTCCTCTGATATTGACTCAACGGAGCGCCTCCTCCTCGCTGCCAGAGCTACTTGAGATCCTTTCAGGCGATTCCCATTGCTGTGCTCAGAGCGCACTAAGTCGGGAAAGTACAACATTCTTACATTGGTAAATGGATAGAAAAATATTTTGCGGAGTACGATGGCCGATTTAGCCCAATGTACGTTCCCAACGTGATAAAATAACGGCTGCAACGGACTACGAATTGTTCTACGCACCGACATGTAAAACAAAAAATGAAAATAAAATGAAAAGAAAAAGGCAGCGTCATATGACCTCGATTTTGCGCACTCTGGAAAGTGTGCTTGCGAGCGCGCAGAAAGAACCACGTGAACTCTCCATTAAGACACAAATATTGAAATCGCAAGTCACGGCACTAAATTTATGAACACATAGATAAAAGATGACGAGCGCCTTGACGTTGCGCCCTCAACGCTTTTTGAATGGTCACGTCGGCTCATAACATCGGCTGCACTCTGACTTGAGGTGACACCAAGTAACCTGTTCCGATTGAGAAGATGAAGCAGGGCTTGTTGGCACACATAAATTAACGACGCTTTGCAGAAATTTAGAACACCGCGAATGTGACGTTACTGGTGAACCTGGAAGTAGAACCCTGGAGAACACGACAACAGCTGGATCAAAAGTTTCGAGGGAAAACCTACATCTTTGTTTGAGCCGACGCCCATGTGAGCCTAGTATTATTCAAATCAAGACATGATAATGTTGGCGTCTGTAGCATCTATGTAAGTGGAAAATACTTCTCAGCAAAGAAAGAAGAGGTTGTTTTTCTTACTTACTGACAATTTGTTTTTTAACGGATATAAATGCTAGAGATCGAATCCCGCAACGCCATTTCTTTATTTGATTTTGATTGATGTATGTGGTGGTCGGCTCATAAAATGTATTTGTATATTTGTCAAGCAATTTTTAATCTCGGTAATACCATGTACTCAAACTATCGCGTTGTATCACCAAAGTCAGCCTAACATTTTCGAGGTGTTACAGCTTTCTGCGATGTGTAGTTTTTGTGCGGAATCAGAAAAACCGGGGTTAAGTTTTTTTGATTGGACCGGGTATCTTCTCGGAGAACATTTCTTCGGCAATGCAGTCAAAGGTCATGGAATGCGTGACCTCACAAACCCTGGGAGCTGATGAGAGCCAACACATTCTAGATAAGAAAGGCGGAGTGCGGAACTAGCGGCGTGTGTTGTGTTGTACACTTTTTTTGTTCCTAAGTTTCGGGTATTCAAGACCTTGAGTGTGCTCCAGCTCGCCTGCATGTTCCTTGGTATTTCTATTATTGCTTAAGTGTTTACTGTCTCCAACAATCTAAAAGACCCATTCAACGATAAAATATTAGGCGGATTCGCAGGATTCACATTATCCAGGCGCACATTGCTTCAGTTGAGCATATGAGTGCACCTTTCTTCCTTCTCTCTCTCTTTCTCTCTCTAAACAAAAGCGCCTTTCGTTAAAGTGTGCCTAGGACCACCGCATTGCCTGCGAGGCGAGTGCGCCTCTTTCACTGTTGGAGACTGTACGTCATTAAACAAGTTACTTACTGCGTGGCTCATAACTCGTCCTGGGGACATCTTCCAAATAGTTCAATCCCAGCATGCCGTAAGTCCTGAAATTTCTTCGTGACCTGAGGATTCAATAAGTTTTCATATTAAAACCGCAAGCTCGATTGGCGCACCTCCTGAAGGCGAATGTGAAACATCGTCTTACTTGTAGTAATCGTCTTTGTTTTCTTCAGGAGATAGGACATACGGGGGATCGGCCAACCTTGACGCCCTTTCAACGGCCTCTGATGCATCTGCGTCGAAGGAAACGTACTCAGCTGTAGCTTCCTTTGCTGAGGAGAAGTCATATTGAAATATACTTAAAAAGTAAAGACAATTTTCAACAATATTTGAGAGGCCACATTTAAGAAGTAAATACCACAATCTAGATTACCTTTTCCGGCACGTGCTTTAGCGTGGTACTGGCTCTAATTGAAATGGTTAATAAGTAACTACGTATGCTCTGACGCCTTCTACCACCCACTGAACAAAGGCCAAATCAAAATAAGTTTTTTTTTCTAAACTCAACTTCCTCATTTTAAACATTCGAGTCTTTGCATAGTCTGTTTTTGAACAAAATATGGGCCACCTAAATCCAAGGTTTTCTTTTGTGTTATTGTATGCTCATGACATCTAAGTGAGTAATAGCAAACTTGAACGTTGTAACATATAGTAATTACAGTAAATAAGTGAGGAGAATTCGTCCACTTATGATAATACCAAATGCTGTTTTGTCAAACGCCGCTAGGTTTGTGTATCGGGAATCAACTGTAAACTTGATTAGCCTTTAAAAATGCGCAAGGCAGCAGAGTGAGGGAGGTTATGTCAAAGTTAAATGGCGCATACAATATAAATAGGTAAAGTTGAGAACGCTGAAGCTTGCTTACTTCGTCTGTCGTCAACGTGAATTTTCTCGAGTCGGCGTCGTTCTTCTTGGAAGTCGCTGCTGCCTTCCTCTGAAAATATTAAAAACAAAAAGGTCGAAATTATTAATTTTATGTACAGTTGAGCAGGATTTCCTTTTGCGCGTAAAAATACCTGTTTTATCTATTTTACTTGCTCTCATTGCACGGGATGAGCAATTTTTAAAAGTATTTTTGAATCGTATAAGAAAATACGTATTTCAATAAAATTGCAAATGGTCGATAATCACTGCAACACGATCAATTGATTGCGAAAAAGTCTCAGATTCCCCCGGCAAGCTTTTTCAGTTTTACAGCTACAGCTCGTAAGTACCGTTCCTGGCTTGATGCGGCTTCGCCGTCGCCTTCGCAGTCGCCGTCACCACGCATTGCATTATGGGACGTTTCCCATAATGACGTCGCCATGTGACGTCCCATGTGACGTACGAGGATCACGATTGACGTCACGAGGGAGGAGAAAGGGGCAGGGAGGAAGGTGGAGGGGAGAGGAGAGTGAGAGGAGGAGGATGGAGGAGCGGGAGAGGAGAGGAGGAGTGAGGAGGAGGAGAGGAGAGAGGGGAGGGTACGGAGGTGGAGGAGGGGCTTTCCCTCCTATCCATACCCCTCCTCCTCCTCCTCAAGAGCTGCGCTCTAATTCGGTGTTACAGGTAATTGTAAACGTCTCTAATTTTTTGTAACACGTTATGAGTTGCATTATTAGAGAAGGCAATTATACATCATCATCTTGTGGATGTCAAGTAACGCATTTTGTATTCAGTAGTTACTTTATTTTCTTCAATTTTTATGTGCTTGGAACTTAGAAATGGTAGTGCGTCTACCTTTTCGCAGAACGCTTATCTTCATAAAATCTAGAAGCAAAACTGGTAGAGCAACGGGGCTAGAAAGGTGTTTTAAGGATACGGCGCTGAGCGTTATTTCAGCATGTTCAATGGAAGCTTAATTTTCATGCCGCAGACGTTATTCTACAAAAAAATTATGTTTCGGCTATTCCCCACTTGCGTTGTTTAGCAGCCATCCCGCATGTAGTGTGTGCCACATCTCTAGTGGTGACTCTTGTGCACTGTCTTTTTCTTCTTTGTTATCCTTGTTGCTAGCCGTTTAAAAACTCTTAAGAACAATAATTATATAGCTGGGTCTGAAGGAATGGTACACTAGCGATCACACATAATGACGTAATTAAACTCTGAATGACATTGCATCCATTTCAGCTAGCAATTGTTCTTTTGTTCGACTAGCACAGTCACTGGCCCCACGAGTAATAATGGGGTGAAATGTTTAAAACGCTATAACGCTTTATAATCGTTAAATTATTTCAATGTAATAATACATCTCACAACAGTGTTTGTTGCATTTAATTCACAGTGATTTCAGCTGTGCAGGTTTCTTTAAAACAAATCAAATTCCAAATTCCTCTTATTCTTTATCATAGAGAGAAAAACTAACAGTGTTGGTCATGCTGCTACACAAAAATGTTCCCAAATAAAAAAAAATGTTGAAACATTTGAAAGCAGGTGCCGCAGATCTGAGAGTGTGTGGTATTATATGAGAGTATAGCAGCGTCAACCAGACGGTTTGTTTCCGAGTTTTGTTCCTTTAGTAGAAATCAGACGTTTTTAATCATATTTTTTTCAGCTCACAGTTACAACATTTGAGTACGATGCATGCGTCAACATAAGGACACCTCTTTGAAAAATATTTATTGCGCTCCATTCACTGGCCTAATAGTTTTTTAAGCCTTCCTAGCGTTCGGAAAGACGCTGTCGAAATGCTACCCACCCAGGCCAGCAATCTCAAGGATGCTGGTGGAAGCAGCCGTTCCAGAATCGTTTTCGGCGGTGCAGGTGTAGACTCCGGCATCGGCGGGTGACACCTTCTGAAGACAGACCCGGCAGATGCCGTCCCTACTGATGATCACATCCGTTGTCAAGTTAGTCCTAAGCGGCTTCGAGTCCTTCGTCCTGAAAAAAATAAAGCGTGCGTTCTACTGGGTGATTCAAGGAGCGGCCAGGCTCTTTAAATCGACCGCAAAATTCGGTTTCTTAACCTATCGCGCTACGATTTTGTGCAGCGTTGCCCATAGGTGGTGCACTTTTTTGTTTGTAAAATTTGCAAAGAGCAGATTTTGCTGAGGAAACAGTAAAGAAAGAAAAGGCTTTACTCCTATGGAAACGCAGCGAAGCCACCGGTCCTCAAACAATACGGCGCCGCTTCGCACGGGAGACAAGAGATGGCGCAAGCGGTTGCGATGCCCACTGCCGCCAACGAACGAGCATACGGCGCCGAGAGCCGGCGTCATTAGCAGACGATATTTTCGACTCAAAAGCGGCACGAGCCTTTCTGAAATCAGTTTCCAATGCATTATTTTATCATCCTTACTAATAAAACATATCGAATGGATAGATAATCGATTAAAAAATGGTTCGTCGGGATATTTTGACTGTTTTTTTCGGGGTACTGATGTCGTCTGCTTTGCGGTTCCTTGTTGTTACCGTGCCTGTTTTTGTTTCTGCAAATGTCCAAACGATCGTCTGCTAAAGACGCCGGCTCTCGGCGCCGTATGCTCGTTCGTTGGCGGCAGTTGGCATCGTGACCGCTTGCCCCATCTCTTATCTCCCGTGCGAAGCGGCGCCGTATTGTTTGAAGACCGTTGGTTTCGCTAGATTTCTATAGGAGCTAACCCTTTTTCTTTCTTTACTTTTTTCCTCATGTAAATTTGCTCTTTGCAAATTAAAAAAAGGGCCCCATCCGTGGCCAACGCTGCACAAAGTCGTAGCGTGATAGGTTAAGAAACCGAATTTTGCGGTCGATTTAAAGAGCCTGGCCGCTCCTTGGGTCCCCCAGTTCTTCGTTCCACCTTAAGTCCGGACGCTGACGAAGCTACCAGCTGATAGAACCAGTCAAACACTATAAAAAGAGCAGGCGCTTGGCCTTCCATGTACGTGATTCGTTCAGCAATGATAGATCACGCGCAGAAACATGACGAACATCATGTTGGTGCGCCGTCGAAGATGTACGATTGGACCCATTAGTTGGTTGCGTCGGCTGCGTACGAACTTACGGTGGAACGAAGTATAGAACCTTGACAACGGACATTGAGACCCATTGAAGAGAAAGAAACTATGTAATATGCGTTATTATTTTCTATATTTTCTCTAATTTTATATGGCCAATAATTTTTCTCTATCTGCTTGCCACCAGTGTGGAGAACCTTCCTAGAGCATGCTTGTAGGATAACTTTTCTGCTTTCAATGTTCCTCTTACCCACTTACGCAAGAATGACTGCCGAAACAGTAACTGCACAATCCAGATAAAAGCATAGACTTCACGTGTTTTATTGTTTTTTTGCCAGCATGGCGCTTATAGATAAATATAAATATAATGACAGTGGATTATTCTGAGCTCCTCAGACACACCAGTTTCACTGACGAACTGATAGTTGTAAGATATTCTTTGGCATTTTAACATAACCGCAATCCACTTCCTCATAACCCTGTCGCAACTCCGGATTACGACATCCGTACACCTGCTTCTGAGTTCCCCCACCTGCTGCGCAATTTGTTCTTAACCCAGATTAATGCTTATGTTTTGTACTATTTTTATATTAGCAGTGTCATAGTCTTAACATGTATATTTTTGCTTCTTGCTTAAAGTGTTTTTTGTAGATGTACATCAATCGAATGACGATTGTGGTAGTTTTAGAGCAATTTAAACTTTAAAAAATAATGAGATTAATGGAGTCAGATTTCCAGCTGATCGCGTATCACTTAACGCGTGGTACATTATTCGCAGAGGGGAAATGCCGTCAGCAATAAGTGCCGTAGCGATCTGCGTCAAAATTGTGTGAAAAGAGAAGAAAGCAAATCTTGCCCTCACACTTTAAGGGTCGGAAGAGGAGAACCGCTGGCTTTCCACGAGAAGACAGCTTTTCCTCCAGCCCGAACCGTGAGGTCAGGGGCGCATGATTCAAACTTCGGTTCTTCGGGCGTCAGTTCCCTTTCACCTGCAACACACACGCATAGGGGTTACTCAACAAAATTAATTCAGTGTTTCAAACACACGAGGATATATCTTAAAGACACAGTTTCAAATGTAGCGTCTAACCATGACCCACGTGAAGGTCATAATAATATTTCTTTTTCTGTTCTATTTATCTGCATCGTAACGTAAGCATAATGCATTAAAAGGTTAACTCCAGCTCCGACATAAATATAAGATGTTAAACCCTCTCCGTCTCTTCTATTATAGAAGGCCATAACAAAATATATTTTATTTCAATAAATTGGCCGGGATATGTGCATATGTGCATGCGATTAATTTTATATTTTTACTTCTGCGATGAAGGAACTTTCAGCCTTTCCATTCTGGTGAACAAGGAAGACCAGCGAAGCTGTACCATGGCGGGAATGCGCTCATCCCGTGTGTTTCTTCTTCATCCTCGTGTGTTTTTCGCGCTGTTTCCTACGATGAATTTCCAGCAACTCGCCCAACTATTCATTCTACCGGGTGATTCAAGGAGCGGCCAGGCTCTTTAAATCGACCGCGAAACTCGATTTTTTAACCTATCGCGCTACGACTTTGTGCAGCGTTGCCCACAGATGGTGCATTATTTTTGTAGAATTTGCAAAGAGTGAGCTGACCTGAGGAGAAAGTAAAGAAAGAAAAAGGCTTAGCTCCTATGGAAACGCACCGAAGCCACCGGTCTCCAAACAATACGGCGCCGTTTCGCACGGGAAACAAGAGATGGCGTAAGCGGTCCCGACGCAAACTGAAGCCAACGTACGAGCATACGGCGTCGAGAGCCGGCGTTTTTAGCAGACGATCGTTTCGACTCAAAAAGCGACGCGCGTTTCGCAGGTGGCGACAGTCGCAGAAACAAAAACAGGCGCGGTAACGACAAGGGACTGCAAAGCAGACGACATCAGTACCCCGAAAAAGCAGTCAAACTATCCAGACAAACCATTTTTAATCGATTATCTGCCCATTCAATATGTTTTATTAGTAAGGATGATAAAATAATGCATTGGCAACTGATATCAGAAAAGCCCGCGCCGCTTTTGAGTCGAAACAATCGTCTGCTAAAGACGCCGGCTCTCGGCGCTGTATGCTCGTTCGTTGGCGGCAGTTAGCGTCGCGACCGCTTGCGCCATCTCTTGTCTCCCGCGCGAAGCGGCGCCTTATTGTTTGAAGACAGGTCGCTTCGCCGCGTTTCCATAGGAGCTAAGCCTTTTTCTTTCTTTACTTTTCCCTCAGGTTAGTTCGCTCTTTTCACATTTTACAAAAAAGCACCATCTGTGGGCAACGCTGCACAAAGTCGTAGCGCGATAGGTTAAGAAACCGAATTTTGCGGTCGATTTAAAGAGCCTGGAACCTCCTTGTATCACCCAGTATGATAGCTGGAAAAGGTTGCTGCCATCTATGAGTGACGGCGGCAACCAGACTAGTTGTCTGGTTGCCGACGTCGTTCATAGATGGCGGTAGCTGTCCAGAGTTTACTGCACTTTTATGTCGACATCTGTTTGGTGCCGGACACGAAACTGAGTAAACTAGCCCTTCACAGGTCCGCTGTAAAAAGCACGAAGTAAGTCTGCTTTGAAGGCATAATGCGACGCCGTTAAAGGAGATTCGGCGGATTTCCTGGCTATCATAAATAAACACATTTTCAAAACGCCTAGTCTTCACTCTTCCCAGAATGCTATTTATTGCCTCCTAACTCAAATCAGCTCTTGAGGAAAGGGCAAATTAAAGTTATGCCAAGACCAACATTCAGATTTTCACGCCTTCTGCTGTGGGGTGACGTGACATGTTGTATAAATTTCAAGTCGATCCGACTGTCTAAAACACTGTATTCACGTGTTAGTTTACTGTTTTGCAGTCTTGACTATTCCCCGCGGTATTCATAATTTATACCATCAGACTTCTGTATCTCGTCGTCAACACGGGGATCCACATCATACTACAGTCATGTCTTGTTAGTATGAACCCCGTTAATATAGATACCCCGCTATATGGACACATTTTCCGGGGACAAACTGGGAAGACACAGGCGTTTTTGTCTCGTTATTATGGACAACTTACATTTTGAATGATTCTCGGGGAAAACGGAGATGTCGATACTACCGAGACATCGTTCTACAACATTGTACGTTACATTTTTATTGCAAGTTCGCGAATAGATTGCTCAGCAAAAATTAGCTTCACGCCGAAATCATCTCAGAGGTATTGCAGATGAACGTCGCCTCACAGCAAACAATTATCCTCAAGTTGTAAGTTGATGTTCTAGATCAAATGCGTGTATTACTGCGTTGGAACAATTTTCATTCAAAGTTACAGGTTTTACCTGTAACTCGCAGGTAAGCACTTGTCGTCGCTTCTCCGTAGGCGTTTGTTGCGGTGCAAGTATACTCTCCCGTGTCCGCAGGTTTAAGGTTAAAGATTTCCAAGCTGCATAGGCCGTAGTCTTGCTGAAATAAGAAAACAAATCAAGACACGCTGAAATTTGTTGAAAATCAGCTGCATCTCACCAGAATTGAGCGACTAAATAAACTAACATTTCGTCACTTTTAAAACTTGTATGCGCGCTAAAATAATACAATCATGTTTATCCTCTCTGGCCGTGCCACATGTGCATATACTTCAAGCGAAATTCGATTTAAACTAAAAAACAAATTACAAGTGTTGGCATATGATAGTTTTTAAGTTATTGCTAATGCTCAAAATACCGGCGTCAAGCCTAATTCCTAAATAATCTTCCCTACAAAGTATTGTAATACCATTGTCGATGGTCTGCAATGCTAGCTAATTATTATTACCGCTGTAACTTGCAATTCTGAAGTTATGAAGGTACGGACTCAACTAAAAATTGTTCTGCAAACAAATAGAACGGCCACAGTTAGCTACAAAACAGAATATCGATTTCACATACGCCGGGCTCACGTAGCCTCATGCAGCTCGTGCTGTATGAGCTCTCCGAAGCACCATTGTTAAAAAAGAATTAAAACAAATGAAAGACGTTTAAATTCTTTGTAATACGAAATTAAAGCGCAGCTTTTGAGGAGGAGGATTCGAAGGCACGGAGGGGAGGGTATGCCTCTCCTCTCTCCCCGTACCCTCCTCCTCCCCTCCTCCTCCGCTGCCATTTAGCGGGTTAAGTTTTCCCGGTAAATTTAACGGGAAATTAAGATCGTTTGAATTCAACACCAATTCAGTTTTCCCGCTAAATTTAGGGGGGAAACTGTGACGTCCCATAATGCAACGCGCGCGGTTATGCCGGCTGCGACGCCGCTCAACAGGGAAACGGGCGCCTGAGAGCTGTGCTCTAAAGATAACACGAAGAAGACGACTTACGTGGTTGATTGATATCTGTCTGTTTTCCAAGGACACCTTGACGCCGTTCTTCAGCCACGTGACCTGAGGGGTCGGGTCACCGACCACGGTGCAATGCATCTTGACCCTGTACCCACTCGGTGCAATTCTGTTCTCGAGGCGAGTGATGAAACGCGGAGCCTCTCCTTTCGGCACCGGCTTGGGACGTGGCAGTAGGGCCACGGGTTCGTCGGACTCGGACGAGTCACTTCTCGACAACCGACGACTGAGGTACGGGCGCGAACCTCGCGTCCGGATAAGGCCTTGCACGAGTTGTTTCAGGCGATCCTTCAGTCTTTCTGCCGTTCGAAGTCTTTCCATTGGTTTGTTCCCCTGTCGGCTTCTCCCTTGTTTTCAGCTCCCGTCGTAACATGCTCTGCATGGAATGCAACAGTTCGAGGTCCCTCTCCAGACTGGACATCTCGGAGGAAATCTTCTTGGCTAGCCTGTCCATGTTCGACTTCCTGTGCGAATAGTCGCTTTCGATGGTCTTGGACAGCGACGTTATCCTTCTTGTGTAAGGTCGCCTAGTGCGCATGTCAAACTCCTTGAGTCTAGCTTGAGTCTTGTAATACTGTGCGTCAGGGTAATAGTAGAATCTTCGGTCTTCGGCCCTAAGACCCAGCGGTCCTTGAGGCCTCCACTGGGTACCGGGAAGGCTAATACTTGAGTCAAGCCCCGAGTCGGATGGCGAGGCAGAAAGAAGGTCGCGTTGTTTCGCGTATGGTGCTTCTAGCATATCCTCGATGAAAGACTCATCCGTTTCCACTTCGCTTAGTTTTGTAGGGGTGTCAGGCTTGGTTACACTAAGCACCACTCCTTCTGGTTGGACTGTTGTTACAATAGCAGTCGGCTCGGCAGCTCTTCGAACATACCCAACCGAACAGTAATCGGTGGAAGGCTGTTCGGGTCTTCTCAAGTTCCCCTCGCAAAGTAGGGTATCAATTACGTAATTTAGTGGAACAGGGAGGCTTTCGCTCAGCGTGAACCGTCCAGCGATTGGAATGCGTTTCTCGGGATCTGAGAAATGACTCGTGGATTCTAGCTGTAACGGTGGAGCCAGCACCAACATAGGATGCCTCGACGTCAATGATCAAAAAGGAAGATTCTGGTAGCAAGTTTTTGTACATTCTGTACTCTGCCTGCGTGACTAACTTAACAATAATCCCGTCTGGGAATTTTGTAGGGGCATGTTTTGCATCTGATCGAGAAGAAGTGGCGGCGAAAACACGACCAACGAAAATATATGGGACACCAGGAGAGTTGGCAGAGGGCGCTGTGATGTCGGGGCAGGGTTCCATAGATGACTCTTCCGCTAAATGCCAACTGGTAATCGTCAAGACACAGCTGACTGTCAACGGCACGTAACTGGTGGTCCCACTTTCGTAGCGCGGTTCCTCTTGCAATAAGTCAAAGCTTTCGTCGCTTACAAAGGGCACAATTCCGAAAGAATGCTCCCGGACTAGACTTGCCAGTTTTTCTTCTTTTGTAAAACTGCGTCACCTGGAACGACAACGTCAATTGTCTCGACTGCTTCCTCCTTGTGAGGTTCATTATCTTCAACCACAAGAGCCGGTTCACTGAGACCCAATTTTTCAAAAATTTCAAGACTAGCCCTCTTGGTCAATGCGTCGTACTCCGCTTCTGTAATGTCGCCCGATTCTACCTTGACCACCGAGCTGGGAACGAGAGAGTCGTAATCGCTCCACTCGCTGACTCCTGGGGCCGTCACCTGAGACACCGTCTCCGATGCAGCCGCATCTTCGTTGAGGAACTCGTCGACATCGAGCGAAGAGCGCTGGTCATCACTGTCGTATTTGGTCACTGTCAAGGTGGCGTCGTCGGCTGTCGAGGCAAAGTCTTGCTCAGTGGCGATGGCTTCAGTAGCTTCTGTCGAGTTAGTCTCCATCGGCAGGCTCTCTGCCCTTGACTCTGGTCCCAGACGTAGAAGGGTGACAGGCTCGGAGCTCTGGCTGGGCTTGCTGGTTCCGTAGACGGTGACGGCCCTCACTCTGAAGGCGTATTGCCCACCTTCAATGAGTCCGTAGACAGTGCAATGTTCCTGGTGTGCAGTTGTGGCTTTCATCCAAAGCTCATTGTTCATCTGAACGAAAAGAAAACGAACACAGTGTAAGCTATTTAGTCATCAGATAAAAAATATCACTTCATATAAAATGACAAATAACAAATTTGAAAAAAAAATTCTTCTTCGTCTAGGGCTATTACTGAAATCTATGGACCTTTACCAAATAGAGTTTGCAATAGAGCTACCTAATTATTTATTATCTGGTAAGTGAATTCGCTTTGTTCTGGTATATTTACAACTTGTCATTCGTGAGGATATCTGCCGGTTAAAAAGTCCTGTCCGATTCCCAAAACCAAACGCGTAAACTTTTCTTGTTGACACAAAACATTCTCCAGTTTGAGTCACCACAAACACCACATTTTGTATCACGAAAATAGAAAGGGCGAAAAACGAGGACGGGTGCAAGGCCACACAGGGCAAATGCTTACTCACAACTGACGTTTTAATTTGGAGGAAGACAAAAACAAGCACATTGAAAATCCATATGTTAGAAGCGCAAAACAAAATGAGAAAGGAGCAAAAGAATCAGAAAAGATTGAGAACTAAACAAAGAGAAAAGAAAGAAAATATTAAAATTGAAAGGAAAAGGTGTACACGATTAAAGTAACAGAGTGATAAATAAAAATAAAGGAAAAGATAAAGGTAGGCAAATTTGAAATAAAAAAAGAAAAACATTGCATGTACTCTAATTCTTTTGATGACAAAGTCACAGATGGAGCACTGATGCCGGAGGCTTTTTTTTTTTTCTCAGAATGACTTTCACCTAAAAAGTCTCGCGAGTTCGCTTATCGGGACACCGCCTCAGAATCCTTGAGCTGGACAGCAGCGGTGTACATCCACAGTCCCTCACGTGTCCAGCGAAATGCACCGATCGGGTGTGGATTTGAGAGATAGCGGATGATGTCTGTGCCTTACGTTAATACATATTCCGGACTGTCAAACATAAACCTTCCCACAGGTGAACGGGATCTCGTGCACTACTCTGCTAGAGCAGTTGACATATTTGTCGCAGTGTCTAACGCCTCATTTATCAGGCTTTTCGCGCTGAGCGTTGACTCTGGGGCAGAGCGTTTTCAGTTTGTCTGGGGCTGAAAACGCAACCCGCACATTAAATTACAGCGGAACTGTTAAGGACTAGTTTCCCCAGGATCTTGTCCCCTGCAAAGAAATGAAGACACCAATTTCTGGACACCTACCGCCATCTATGAGCGACGGCGGCAAGCCACGTATCTGGTTGCCGCCGTCGCTCATAGATGGCGGCAGCCTTTCCACTCCGGCTTGCCGACTTGCGGCCGGCCATTACTTTCCATTGTACAGCTCCGCTGGTCTTCCTTCTTCGCCAGAGTGGAAAGGCTGAAAGTTTTTGGAGGCTGATTCTCTTGAAGTTATGAGATTCAATGGATGTAAGGGACGACCGCCGGTCGGCTTCTTTTTCTCTGCTTCTGTTGCTTGTTCTGTTTGGTTTGATCATACTTTCAGCAACGTCCGACAGGATGAAACTGGGGTTGCCGGACGTCTTAAAGCCTGATGTTAAAACCTTTTTTTAATTTTTTAACCGCGTTTTTTTAAAGACGTTTCTTTTAACTGCTTTTTTATTTTTGCGATGTTTAACCAAAATTGCCAACAAATTATTTTGCCACATTTGGTAACTCCATGTTGCCACGACCGGCGGCATATATCTTTTAGTTTACGTTTCTAGCCCAACTATGCATAATACACAGATCTCGACAAGTGCCCTATATTAAGTATGGCAGAACGTAGTGTAAACAATGTCATTACATAAAATATAGACAGAGTGACTCTAATGCCTCTCACCTGTCGCCTCTCGATGATGTAGCTACTCACTGGGCTACCCCCGTCATTTACGGAAGGGTTCCAAGAGAGCGTGCATGAGTTCCAATCAACCGAGGTAACCACAGGTTTGCCTTCTGGTGGTTCCGGTTCTCCTACGACGAAAACAAATACAGCGATCATTATTCGAAGCACTCTCAATAACAATTATTCACCATCTTGATAATCTATGAAACGTTCAATCGAATGAATATTGTTTCTGAAAAAAAAAAGTGGAAGTCTCTAACGCAAAATTAGAGCGCAGCTCTTGAGCAGGACGAGGGGGAGGGTGCGGAGGGGAGAGTATGCCCCACCATCTCCCCCGTACCCTTTCCTCCTCTCCTCGTCCTCCTTCCCTCCTCGCCTTTTGCTCTGTTCCTCCTCCTCTTCATTTTCTCCTCCTCCTCCCCTGCACCTTCGCCTCCTCCTCCTTCTCCCCCTTTCATCCTCCCCGTTTTCACCTCCGTAACCTCGCATCCTCTCCCTTATACCCTCCTTTCCTCCTCCTCAATACTCTGCCCTCCTCCCGGTTTCCCCGCTAAATTTAGCTGAAAAATTGACGCCACGTGACCTCAACACCAATTCGGTTTCCTCGCTAAATTTAGCTGCGAAAATGACGTTACATAACTTGGTGTCACGTCACCCATGAACAAATTTAGTTTCTCCTTTAGATTTAGCGGAAAAATTTACGTCACGTGACCTCAACAGCAATTCAGTTCCCCG
The DNA here is from genome assembly GCA_037355805.1 of Ixodes ricinus. Taxonomy (NCBI): domain Eukaryota; kingdom Metazoa; phylum Arthropoda; class Arachnida; order Ixodida; family Ixodidae; genus Ixodes; species Ixodes ricinus. Next base: position 13,191 of record JAZHYW010060113.1, on the reverse strand, counting down.
CTAAATTTAGCGGGGAAGTGAATTGCTGTTGAGGTCATGTGACGTCAATTTTCCCCTAAATTTAGCGTGGTTACGCCGACGCCGACGGCGAGGCCGACGCCGCGAAACGCTTAAACGCGCTCCTAAGAGCTGCGCTCTAAGAATACAAGTAGTGTAAAATTACATGTATCTTTAATGTATTTTTTTACTGTTGTACTCTGAAGTACATAGCTGCCTTTCTTTTATATAGCAAAGGTCTCCAAACTCCGGCCCTCGGGCCGAATCCGGCCCGCAGTGCCTTTCTGACCGGCCCGCGGATGGCCGCCGCCTTTGGAGTGAAGCCGGCCCGCGGCTCGCTGCTATCAAAAATGTACACGTTAGTGAAAAAAGAAAAAGTTGGCAACCGTTACTTGCTACTCACTCAAAGGGTAACTAAGCAAGTTACTTTTTACTGAGATTCAGAAGGAACGAGTTACTAGATGACAAGTAGCGAGTGACTTTGTTGTTACTCTTGATGTTTCGTTCGTCTAAAGCAGTAGCCTTATTTCGTTATTTCTTGCCCATAATAATTACTAACTCTTCTACGCATTCATGGGCATTTTTTAAGTTTATTTGTCCCTCTTTTGCCATGAAAGTCACAGACGCGAGCTGCAGAAAAAACCAAAAAGGTAATTTTTATTTAAGCACAGAACGAGCGGGTTGGTGAGATAATTAAACTTGCTGTAGAAAAACGTCCGTCCCTTCTTGTTTTCTTCCACAAGTTTAATTAATTTTTATTGTATACGTTCCTTTCCAGATGTAACTGAATACTATTACTCGATATTCCATAAAAAGTAATAAAAATGCGGTATTCAGTTACTTTTCTCCAAAAGTAATTAAGTTTGTACTTCGTTACCGAAAAACGTAATTAGATAGAAGCACAGTATTAATGAAAACGCGTTACCTACAAACCTGGATGTAGCTGACGCAAAAAAGCGCACGTACAAGAGAAAACAGCGCGCCAATACGCAAACCAATATGTAAACAAAGACTGAGAAGACTGCATCTACACGCGGGTTTTCTCGCCATATTATTTAGTGTGCACCCGCCGGCAATATGAAGGTGAACGCCGGACCGTCGACCGCTCCGTGCTATCAGCGCCATGACGCGGCTGCCGTGACGCCTCGCTTTCTTATCGCGATATGAAGGTGAACGACGGACCGTCGACCGCTCCGTGCTATCAGCGCGATGACGCGGCTGCCGTGACGCCTCGCTTTCTTATCGCGATATGAAGGTGAACGCCGGACCGTCGACCGCTCCGTGCTATCAGCGCGATGACGCGGCTGCCGTGACGCCTCGCTTTCTTATCGCGATATGAAGGTGAACGCCGGACCGTCGACCGCTCCGTGCTATCAGCGCGATGACGCGGCTGCCGTGACGCCTCGCTTTCTTATCGCGATATGAAGGTGAACGCCGGACCGTCGACCGCTCCGTGCTATCAGCGCGATGACGCGGCTGCCGTGACGCCTCGCTTTCTTATCGCGATATGAAGGTGCACGACGGACCGTCGACCGCTCCGTGCTATCAGCGCGATGACGCGGCTGCCGTGACGCCTCGCTTTCTTATCGCGATATGAAGGTGCACGACGGACCGTCGACCGCTCCGTGCTATCAGCGCGATGACGCGGCTGCCGTGACGCCTCGCTTTCTTATCGCGATATGAAGGTGCACGACGGACCGTCGACCGCTCCGTGCTATCAGCGCCATGACGCGGCTGCCGTGACGCCTCGCTTTCTTATCGCGATATGAAGGTGCACGACGGACCGTCGACCGCTCCGTGCTATCAGCGCGATGACGCGGCTGCCGTGACGCCTCGCTTTCTTATCGCGATATGAAGGTGAACGCCGGACCGTCGACCGCTCCGTGCTATCAGCGCGATGACGCGGCTGCCGTGACGCCTCGCTTTCTTATCGCGATATGAAGGTGAACGCCGGACCGTCGACCGCTCCGTGCTATCAGCGCCATGACGCGGCTGCCGTGACGCCTCGCTTTCTTATCGCGATATGAAGGTGCACGACGGACCGTCGACCGCTCCGTGCTATCAGCGCGATGACGCGGCTGCCGTGACGCCTCGCTTTCTTATCGCGATATGAAGGTGCACGACGGACCGTCGACCGCTCCGTGCTATCAGCGCCATGACGCGGCTGCCGTGACGCCTCGCTTTCTTATCGCGATATGAAGGTGCACGACGGACCGTCGACCGCTCCGTGCTATCAGCGCCATGACGCGGCTGCCGTGACGCCTCGCTTTCTTATCGCGATATGAAGGTGCACGACGGACCGTCGACCGCTCCGTGCTATCAGCGCGATGACGCGGCTGCCGTGACGCCTCGCTTTCTTATCGCGATATGAAGGTGCACGACGGACCGTCGACCGCTCCGTGCTATCAGCGCGATGACGCGGCTGCCGTGACGCCTCGCTTTCTTATCGCGATATGAAGGTGAACGCCGGACCGTCGACCGCTCCGTGCTATCAGCGCGATGACGCGGCTGCCGTGACGCCTCGCTTTCTTATCGCGATATGAAGGTGAACGCCGGACCGTCGACCGCTCCGTGCTATCAGCGCCATGACGCGGCTGCCGTGACGCCTCGCTTTCTTATCGCGATATGAAGGTGAACGCCGGACCGTCGACCGCTCCGTGCTATCAGCGCCATGACGCGGCTGCCGTGACGCCTCGCTTTCTTATCGCGATATGAAGGTGAACGCCGGACCGTCGACCGCTCCGTGCTATCAGCGCGATGACGCGGCTGCCGTGACGCCTCGCTTTCTTATCGCGATATGAAGGTGAACGCCGGACCGTCGACCGCTCCGTGCTATCAGCGCCATGACGCGGCTGCCGTGACGCCTCGCTTTCTTATCGCGATATGAAGGTGAACGCCGGACCGTCGACCGCTCCGTGCTATCAGCGCCATGACGCGGCTGCCGTGACGCCTCGCTTTCTTATCGCGATATGAAGGTGCACGCCGGACCGTCGACCGCTCCGTGCTATCAGCGCGATGACGCGGCTGCCGTGACGCCTCGCTTTCTTATCGCGATCATGAAGGTGACACGCCGTGACCGTCGACCGCTCCGTGCTATCTGCGCGATGACGCGGCTAGCGTGACGCCTCGCTTTCATTATCGCGAATATGAGCACCGGATGGAACGCACGCGCACCGGATGCGACCGCGCGTCGCGTGCTATGCAGTGAACGCCGATGACGCGTGCTATAAGCACATGACGCCTGCATAGCTCTTCTTATCGCGATATGAAGGTGCAACGCCGGACCGTCGACCGCTCCGTGCTATCAGCGCGATGACGCGGCTACCCGTGACGCCTCGCTTTCTTATCGCGATATGAATGCGTGAACGCCGGACCGTCGACCGCGTTCAGTGCTATCAGCGCGATGACGCGGCTGCCGTGACGCCTCACTTTGCTTATCGCGAATATGAAGGTGTTTAACAGCCGGACCGTCGCACCCAGCGTCCGTGCGTATCAGCGCGATGACGCGGCTGCCGTGACGCCTCGCTTTCTTATCGCGATATGAAGGTGAACGCCGGACCGTCGACCGCTCCGTGCTATCAGCGCGATGACGCGGCTCCCGTGACGCCTCGCTTTCTTATCGCGATATGAAGGTGCACGCCGGACCGTCGACCGCTCCGTGCTATCAGCGCCGATGACGCGGCTGCCGTGACGCCTCGCTTTCTTATCGCGATATGAAGGTGAACGCCGGACCGTCGACCGCTCCGTGCTATCAGCGCGCATGACGCGACCTGCCACGGCAGCCGACGCCATCGACGCTGATAGCTACAGAGCGGTCGGCGTGCGCCAAGGCGTTACACACCTTCATATTGCCGGCAGGTGTACATTGTCTTCGCCAGCATTACGATTCGGAGTACACTGCTTCATGCACGGGTAACTATAGCACTATAATAGTACTCATAGTTACCATGGCAGTTATAGTACCATAGTACTATAACTGCTCATTGGCACCCTTGCTGGTTGGAAATTGCCAAGCCTGAATACTGAAATTCTCAATTAAAAAAAACATCTTCTTGGGTTTTTATGGCGTATAACCATGAAGAACTTGAATAATCCGAGCAACACATATCGACAAGAAGGGGGCTGGGCAGCAGAATTAAGCTAGGCAGAGTTTTGAAAATGAAAATTTTAACGCCGTTTCCAAATTAGGTATGGTAAGACATGTACGAGCTCAAAACGTCCCAAGAGGTAAAACTAGTTTCAGAAATAAGAATTTACAAATTTATTAGTACAGCGCGGAGATTACCTTCGCAAAGCCATAGGTGACATGAAAAAAAAAAAAAGCATTTTGACGATGTTGGACGTGCATGTCAACAAAAGTGAAACATTTCCGCTTTCGAATTTTGTATTACGTGAAGGTAGAGCAACACTCTACGTTTGGGTAGCTGGTGGCACACAGACAAAAAAAACGTGAACACATATGTACGAAATGAAAAAGTGGACACATATAGCGCTTTCATGAATGAAAGAAACATGACACCTTGCAAAACAAGCGGATAAGCAGAATACGTAGACAAGTTGTGCAGAAAGTTTGGGGTCTGGGTATAATAATACACTTAAACTCGAAAACCACGTAGTTACCTGGTCCTTGGAAACCATGGGATAACTCCACTTTGACCAGCTGTAAGCTGACAATGCTGCAGAAGATACGCACTCGCCGGATCAAACAACCGCCTCTCTTTCAGTACCCTACACCACTCGCTGCATATGGGTATGGGCGGAAGCGTGATCACGTGGCGAGAGATAAACCCATAAATATTCCAACGAGTACATAGATCCCTCCGCACTTTCAGCTTGGGGTTAACGGAGCTTGTAGTGCACGTAAAATGCCCTTACCTGTAATCATAATGGCAACGCTGAACTGATCAGAACCGTGCTCGTTCGTCGCCTCCAGAGTGTACAAGCCCCGGTGGTTCGGGTCGGCATCCACCAGCTTCAGAAGAACCGTCTGGTCATCTCTGTCCACCAACATGGCGGCCGACGACCCGTCAAACACAACGATCTCTCCGTTCCTTCTCCAGGTAAAATCTGGCGGCGGGTGTCCGGTGTAGGAGAGCTTCACGCGGACCGTTTCTCCGGAGTCGAACATTAAGCCGTCCTTGTACGTCGGTGATCCGGTTAGTTTCGGAGGAGCTGAAAAAGATCATTTCTGTATTAATGGCCGGATCTTTAGTGGTGAGGCTTACGAAAAGGAATATTTGGTCTGTAGATGTGGTTTCCGGTATTGGCTGTTTACCCTTGAGCGCCGATGAATATGTGATATTTTGACTAATCGCTCATAAAATTGACACCAAACGACCAGTAACAAATTAGAGAGCTAAACGAAGTTCCTCTATGAATTACTTTTAACAAAGCACTACGGGGTTGCCATGATTTTGGACACAGGTTGCGGAGATGGTGCCTTCCCTAGCTTGTGTGATCAAGCTTAGCAACCAAAGACAATAAATGTCTTAAGTACTACGGAGCCTGCGTTTTGTTTTCGGGTAATTTATCATCGTGGCGGTAATGTTCGAGTAATACTGGCAAACGCGGATCTTGTGTCAGTAAAATTCACGTTTATTCACTACACCATGTTTCGAGTAAAATTAAAACCGACAACAACATCGCGATTTTAAATGAAAAATGAATCATTTAAATACAGTAAGGGTTTAATACTCTGCTTTATTTTAAGTTGGGACGCAACCAATGGTACGAGTTCATGGGACCAAACAAACAGCCACAAAAGCGCAGCAGCATCGGCCTTCACTACACATGATAGGTTCAACGATATCAGAACACGTGGAGACGCATCACGAACACCATATTGGTACGCTGTGACGCTGTTCAATTGGTCGCATCAGCTCGTATCATTGGCTGCATCCGACCTTAAGTTGAAGCTACTTTCTAGGACGATGTGATCCCTTAGGATAAAAACACTGACATAAGAAACATCTAATAATTGACAACACGGCACAAAATAACTTGAGGCCTGTCACATAGATTATTATTTTAACGGGTAACAAACAGCGCAGGAACACTGTGAGTGTAGAATACGCAAGACAAACACAGCACTGACTTACAACTGAGCTTTAAAGGGATACTACAACGAAATTTCGGCGCTTATGTTTTTGGTCTATACGTGTTCAAAGGAGCAGTATCACATCGGACGCACCAATATCTTGTTAAAAAAGACACGAAAAGTAATTTTAAAACAAATTAAACGATTAGCAAAGAACACCTGGAGGATGTCGCTAACGCCTCGCTTGTAATGTCCGTCTAGGAACCTTGTGAGGTAGTGACGGTAACTGTCTCGCCTCCGGCCACCACGAGAAGAGGGGAAGGAGGAACTCCCCTCTCCCAGGAATCTCTTTTGTGTGGCCCAGAAATCGCTTTTGTCCCTCTACAAGATGATAGAAGATTAACCCGTCACTCAAGATTAGTGCAAAAGCAGCCGCTTCGGTTGGCTGCAACGACTAGGCCATCTTCTCGATGTCAGCCTCGCCGCAGCTTTGCTCGTCCCGAGACGAACTACGTCATGACTGCGGTGGATGTCACGTGCTCTCCGCTGGCTGCTTTCCGAGCGCTTGCCAGAGTGGGCCGTTTATAACGGAGAATACAGCCACCAGGCTCAAAATACAAACGTGCGATTGTCATGTACGGATATTCTGGATCATATTCAACCTATTTTTGAACACGACAGGTATATTTCAAGTTTCGTCGAAGTATCCCTCTGATGGGTCTGACGAGTATAAATACAAACTTTGCCCGAACCACCAGCCATGAAAGGAAACAGCACTAAAAAGGACGACACGTGTTCCAAGAATTATTTGCGTGCTCTGTTGTTCTCTGATCTACAGAGAAACATGCACTTTTTCCGACAAGGGGAGCACTAGCACATTTTTCCGACAAGGTGGAGCACTAGCACATCCTGACCCCGCTTGTTCCATATCGTGCGCCTCTATAAATTCACGCGCGAGCTTGTTTTTTTTTTGTATACTGATGACCGTGCATCTTTCAAAGGCTGGAGTATATTTGCACTCGGGGCAGTGCATCACCAAGATGCCCCGACAGAACCTGAGACAGAATATACCGGTGCTGCTCTTCACCGTTCATTAAGACAGCGTCCTGTCTGCCGTATATATCTGCGGCAGCAAGACAGTGGGATAGAATGCACAACTTCCACGACGCTTGTCACAAACTAGTCTTGGTGTTTCTTAGTGCACACTCGTTTTTTTTTTCACATGAGAATGCACGTTTTTGCACATCCACTAATGTTTTCCGGAACCCAGAAGACCACATGAACTTCCGACTCGACGTCCCACTTTCTTGAGATTATGAGAAACATTGTGTACGTACGTAATACTGTGATATTGTTTTGTTAGCTTCTTCATTGCTCTCGATACGCGTTCTCTTCACTAGGGTTCCTGCAACCGGAGTTGGGAGGTGCGACGGGCATAGCTTGCGGCCATGAGCGTTAATACCTGATTATTAAAGCTATCCTTGACCAAGTCAAGGTAGGCTTTAAGTAGACCATTCTGAAACAAATGTTGATGATTCCCTTTTTTACGTGCTTAGAATGGGCTGATGAAAACGGTAAAAGGGTTTGTTGCGTCTAGGTCTCATCGAGAGGGATGAAAAAGCTAACAAAAGACAAGAGACATATCTCAGTACTACCGTAATCTGAAGAAAGTGGGACGTCGAGTCGGTGTTCGTATGGTCTTCACGGTTGCGAAAAATTTTCTAGGATGTGCAAAAAAGTAGATTTTTATGCCAGAGGAAAACGAGTGTGCACGAGAAAGCACCAAATCCAGTTTGCGACATCCTTTGTGGAAGTTGTATATTAGTATCCCCCTGTCTTGAAGTCGCAGATGCGTAGAGCAGAGAGGACGATGTCTTAATGAGCTGTTAAGAGAGCATCGGTATAATGTGTCACAGCTTGTGTCGGGGCATCTTGGTGTGCACTGCCGCGACTGCGGATCGAACTCCAGACTTTGAAAGATGCACGGTCATCTGCAAACGAAAGGATGAGCTCACGCGTGAGATTACGAAAGAGCGCGCTATCGGACAAGCTGGGTCAGATGTGTTAGTCAATTGCCTGGTCGGAAAAAAAATATTCATGTGTTTTGTAGATTGGAAAACAAGAGTCCACGCCGATGACACAATGAACAGGTGTCGTCCTTCTTAAGTGTTGTCTCCTTTCTCGACGTTTGGTTCCAGCAAACTTTGTATTTACACTAATTCTCAGATCCAATAAAGGTGAGTTGTTAAGTCAGCTCCGTGTTTGTCTCTCCGTCTTTTGTGTCCCCGTCGCTGTATGTTGACCGTTAAAAGAACGCTACAAACTAGACTGTTCGTCAACACTACTAGCTTGTTATTTTGTTATTCTACTCTCAAGGTGCCTACTGACGTTTTCCATCAGCTTGCATGTACGCTTTTTCCTCTTCCAATGGGCTTCGTAACGTATTTGAACCCCATAATAGCGAGTTGCAACATCCCTGAAGTTTGAAATCGGATGTATGCCAGTATATTTCAGCTAACCTATGCACATACTTAAAAACAGCTAGAACAGCTCAGCGCGTTGAACTAATGCAGTATTATTGCGCGAGTCAAGATGTATTGAGCGTATAGTCCTCAATTGAGTAAGTCGAAATAATTTTGCTATGTTCCAAATGGCTTGATTAAAACTAACTATTTAGCTAACATTTAAACATTAGTTTGTACGAAAACACTGCTACACAAAATTTCGCGTGTTGAGAAACTTCCAATTGTATCTTTACATAAATCTAACCTTCATGCAACTATTTTTTCAGCTTTGAAAAAGCTAGAAAAATCACGCACTATATAAAAACAAAAAAATTACGTGACTACCGGCTATCGAACTCGATGCTAAAGCTCTTATAAACGTGGGATATATATTTTTTTTAATCTCGCGCGTTTTCTTTGAATCTTTAAGCAATTAGACACAACAAGCCTACTTTAATGGAAACAACACTGTTTCTCAACAGGCTCGACAACGTTAGAATTTAAGGTTTTGAGTACGAAATGATATTAAATGAATTAGCTAATTCATTCATGTTAATAAGTCCGTTTGGCCCTGGAAGGAAAACAAAAACAGCAACCTTGACTTGCTCAATAGGACTCATGATAGAATGCTGCGTTGCTTCGACACGCGTAGCCTACACCAGCTTTTTCAAACCTTGTCACAAGTTAGCTCAAACCCACTGTCCGCTTTTTTGGTTAACATGAGTGAAAATCCAGCGTTTAAAGATGAATGCTGCGTAAATAATTCATTTGATGTGGGCAATTGAACCACTATAATGGCGTTGGTTTTCACATTTTTGTTGTAATGCCTTTCAGTCGAGAATATTCAAAGAGGTCGTAGCTTTCCAATATTCCTGAACTTGGAACGCTTTAAATCATTGTACTCCTTTTCCTCACTGAAATTTCGGAGTAGCGACTTCTTTAAAGTTTTGAAATATAGAATTCGTTGGAGTCTGGGAACCAATCCGCCAAAGAAGCGAGCATTCTCTTCCTTTTTTTAAAACATACAGAAGTAATTTTTAGTAATGGGATGCAAGATCATTATTTGCGTATTAAGCCTTTGCGTAATACCCAAAAACGTTTCCGGCCTTACGGGCCTATGCGCATTTTAGAAATACGCACGCGTCTCCCTACAGCAAGTACGGGCACTACACGTGGGCAGAAAGCAGATTTGAGTGGGGTGAAGAGTTTGCGGACGCGCAGTGCCGAAAGAAGTACTGCCGCAGCAGAGTGACGTAGGAGAAACGTGTTTCTCTATACCAAGCAGAAGCGCATCTCTGTAATGCTCGATTTACGATATAAAGATCGAATATCGTTACGAAATTTTTATTGCGCGTCGTAGTTTCTCTTTAGATTTAATCTTCGAAAAATTAAAATAGAACTACATACTTCTTAGTACATCGGAAGCACATCTCCACGATTCAACTCGGTATTAAATGCCGTAAAAACATTCTGGGAACAGAATACATTTTTTGAATCCTTACCCAGCACAGTCAGTTTCGCAGAGGTCGTTTTCAAGCCTGCATTGTTGAGTGCTTGGCATTCAATTTTCCCCTTGTCTTCGAGTCGAACTTTCCGAAGCAGCAGGGTGCTCGTTGCCAGTGACGTGTCAATTTCTGTCCGACCGGAATCGTATATTTCGTGGCCGCTCTTGTACCTGAACAGACCGGATAAAAAAATGAGGTAATCATGGACCCATTTTCGGGTATTAATGATCTCATTATACGGTAATATTATATCAATTTTTTTTTAAATTTTGTTTATAGAAGTTTTTTAACTTCGCCGTACTATCACGTTCTTGAAAATGTAGCATCTGGAGCGTTTTTTGAAACAGTCGTGGTATTCTCTACTAGGAGGAGATTTTCAGTTTTCAAGAAGATATAGTGATTGTGCATCAGCAATTACCAAATTCTGTATCCGGACCAACATAAATATTTTTCTACGACACATACAAAAATATATTTTAAAATGTTAAGAAACGGTTTTCTTTGGTCAAGACTTGCCTGATTCGTGGAGCAACCATTCGGAGCTGCATCACAAGAGTAAGAATTGCTATGATTTCCAATGCTAGTTTGCTCAATGTTTATCACTATTTTTATACAGTGTTTTGGTGCATCAGTTTTATCAACGGAAGTATACTTCAGTCATACGTCACTTTATCCGGAAATGCGATTGCAAAATTAATAAATAAATAAAATAAATAAATATATTTATACCGATGCGTTTTCATCTCAAATCAGGGCAGGCTGAGAAGGGTCTAATTTTTCATTTAACAAAAAATATATCTTTTGGGGCATTTCTTAAATGAAGGAGGGCGCAAACAGCATGTTCCGCACATTTTGTGTTCCTGAGTTACGAACCGTAGAAGCCGCCAGTGGCAGAAACTGTAGTCCTTTTGCCTGCCGTCGCAGGTCGCGTGTTTAACACCCTCTGCTGGCTGCTAGTGTTTTTCCCACACCCTTAACTTATTTCTTCTCATTTAATAGGTAAATATAAGTATACCTACTTGACGTATCCAAATATTTTTAGGAATTCGATTATTTCTATGAAAAAATGTCAACTCTGTCACTCCGAATAATTGATCAACTACGACAGGTCGTTACTTGGTCTGTACTTAAGGTAAATTTTTCTTTCTTTGAGCTCCTACAGAAAGCCCAAAGCAAGCCAATTACATGAATATAATAATATCATTATGATCTGTTGATTAGCCGGTTCGCTACCTTCACGTAAACGTCTGCAAGAAATGCCACATCGTTGAAGAGGATTTAAAAAAGTCGATTTTCTTCAAAAAACCCCATTTTTGTAAATTTTCATTTTTTTAAATTCTTTTAGATATATTAGTCGAATACAAAAAAAAGCAATTTAGAAATGTAATACTTTGGTTGTATGTCCGCACATTTGGGCCGCCATCGCGTGAAATGCTTCTGATGAATATTTGTAATTTTTAACAACGTTTGCGTGAAGGTAGCAGAAGCAGAACTACTCGCCAGATCATAATGATATTACTATATCGGTACTAGGCATTCTAGGGCTTTCATAGAGCTAAGAAATAAAATGTACCTTAAGTACAGACAAAGTAATGACCTATGTACGAAGATTGACCTGAGTGACGAGTTTGACCTTTCTTTGCAGAAACAATCAAATATTTAAAAATATTTGAATACGTCAAGGAAATATCATTATAGTAGTAAACGACGGGAATAAAGTTAAAGGTTGCAGGAAAAGCACTAGCCAGCGGTGTCAGCAGGCTACGGCGGCATGCAAAAACACTAGTTTTTTTCACCACACTTCTACGCTTTTTAACTCAAAGACAACTTTGAAGAACATACGGTTTGCGCCTCTTCTAGCAATCTCACAAAACATATATTTTTTTCGTAAAATTAAAAACAAATTCACCTAAGCCGCGCGATATGGTAGTTTCATGCTATGGGCCGGCTAAAACAACAATTTTTATTTTCTACGAAAAAAAATATATGTTTCAGGGGCATTTCTCAAATGGAAAGGCCCAAATTGCGTGTTCTCCCGAAGTTTTTGTTCTTGAGAGACCTGAGCAATAGAGCCGCAGTGGCAGAAACTAGTGTTTTTGCATGCCGTTGCGGAGTCGACACCATCTCTCGACGAATGCGCTGCATTTTTAACTTTCCTCGTTTGTCCGTGCCTAAAGGTCACTGATGTTAATGTTCTGTCATTTTGGTTGTTTCTAAAACAAATGTCCGACTCGTCCTCAAGTCATTCTATTGGGTACGACGAATCGTTACTTTGTCTGCCTTAGATATTTGTTTAAGCTCTATGAAAACTGCTATGTCACAACATAGATATATTAAATAGGCCAGCGATGTGAAGTAACAACTCCCCTACCTTCACGTAAATGATGTAAAAATGAAATGTTCACGACACACAATTGCAGCTCAATAAGCGACAAAGAAAATCAAAAAATATATTCTGCTGTTCACAGATTCATTACGATGGCAGCTTGGTCAGGTAATGCCATCTGTAAAAAAGGTAAGAGTTGCAAGATGAGTTTTTTAATTGGAAATCGACTTGAAACTTTCAGCATTTGTTATTTGTGCAATGTTTGCATTGAGCTGACTGGAAGTAACAGATTCATGTGATATTATTATATCTATAATGAACGCTGTACTAGACTATGTAAGGAGTCAAAGAAAGAAATTTTGCCCAAGCCTAAGATAACAATGACACACAAAGAAATTGGCAAAAAACGCAGATTTGGCGCGTCGAACATTTTTTGAAAACAGTCGGGTGCAATATTAGTGCGTCAGAACTAATATATAATATATTAAATGAGGAAAAAGTTAAAGTGTGTAGGAAAACCTCGCCTTTGAAAAATTGTTAAGCTGCACGACCTACGGCGGCAGGCTACAAACGCCGCACAACAACTTCCGCTCGTAGCCTCGAGAACAAAAAATCTGAGACATGCGGTTACCGCCCTCCTTATTTGAATTCTTATTTATATATTTTATAAAAATTAAAATTGGGCCCTTCTTATTTAGATAACATATATATATATATATATATATATATATATGTGTCACGAATGCAGAGTGACGACAAAGGAATACTAGAGGCTGACGTTTAATAGGGCGGAACTTGTACTAAAAGTAAACTAATACGCTT
>JAZHYW010060112.1:0-26073 GCA_037355805.1 Ixodes ricinus | reverse complement strand
TTCATGCAGCAATTCAACTCGTCAACATCTCTGCTGAAACCCTCGTAAGTACATTTGCAGGGACCTGTATTGCTCTCTTGGGCTGCCCATCTACTGTAACAACGAACAGAGACGCCAGTTCCGGTGCGTCTTGTTCACTGCTCTGACGCAGCTACCAGGGACGCGCCATGTCCACACCGCCGCATACCACCCATAGGCAAATGGAATGGTAGAGCGTCTACACCGGCAGCTCAAGGCGGCGATCACTGCACGGGACGGGCGTCTTCAATGGGTCAACCATCTGCCTCTTGTCCTTCTCAGCATTCGGTCCGCGTTCAAACAAGACCTGAACTGCATCTCCATATAATAGGTGTATGGAGTATCATTCCGTTTGCCAGGAGACTTCTTTGAAGTACCGAAATCATCCCAGTTGCCTTCGCCACAAATCTACCTGAAAAATATGCTGCAGAGCTTTCAGCAGCTACAGCCAACGCAACCACGGCAGCCAAGCTGCATAAAGTCTTTGTGAGTAAGGACTTGTCAACGTGCTCACACGCTTTCCCGAGGAAAGAAGGTTTCAAGAAGAGCTTGACACCGCCTTACGACGGAGATTTTAAGGTCGTCAGCAGTACGGCAAAAACCATGACTCTGAACTTGCACAGTCGAACAAAAGTCGTTACCATGGACCGCGTTTGAAGTCAGTCTTCCTGGATGACGCTACGCTATCTTCTGCTGTTCAGCAAGGAGTCGCCGCCGCGTCAATGAGTTCGCAACGGGCCACAAAGCGTGTCTCGTGGAGCACGTGACTCGGTGTTTACAAAAACAAATGACACCTCCTTCTACTTTGCTTCATGTGGCTAGGGTGGGAAGCCCTGTGGTGGCTTGCGCTGGTGTGACCGAAAAATAACTATTTTTTTTTTCAAAATGTGTGTTAACCTTTTGTTTGGAGTTCGAGCACCACGCCGCGTGCTGACGCTCTGGTGTGCGCGTGATTAAAGAGTTTGATTCCCGATGCCGTAGGGGTTTGAGGTTCCTACAACCATCTAACGTTTGTGAAACAAGGCAAGTTGATATTTTGTGTTCGTATCTAGTACATATTTTTCAGCCAAGATGACAGGAAGTATGGTTTTCATGCCGACAGAGAAACCTACTTACAAAGAGACAAGCACGAAAACGGATAAGAAAAACGCCGCAAGTGAAATGCAGGATCGAGGAAAAAAAGCACGTTTACATTCAAGTGCTGCGTCCTAATAATCAAATACTTACAACCAACGTTACTAGAACCACTCAGTTGGGAAACTGCCATAGAGACTGCTCTGAAAAAGTGGCACCGATCCGTCCACGAGAACCGAGCTAATGGCGATCCCAACGCCGCCACTTCTCCCGCAGCGGCCAGTCCAGGAATTGCACGTGACTTCCATTTTCGTTGTAATCGGCCATTTTGGGGCCAGAACAGATACTGTGGAAGGAGCTTCGAGGTATCGCCCCCGACTCCCAAGCGGACGCGCCGCGGTTTATCACCGTGGTTAATATGCGCCTAACTCAGGACGCGCTACCTGAAATCCCCGCTGAGGCAGGGTTGTATAAAAACAATATTAATTATACTGCAAAACCTTGCGAAGTAAAGATTTTAGAAAACAACACGCGCCCCCCATTTTGTACTAAACTCCAATAAAAGTTACTACAAAAAGAGTTTTTTCCGTTAGTTTTTATGCAAACACATGCGTTCTAAAAGCTCAAGGCGACCACAGTTAAGACAAATGATACAGAGTGGCGCTGTTGTCGCATTTAGCTCGGTCTCGGTGGACGCCAGCGGCCCAGGTTTCAGCGGTGAGTTTCCCAACTGAGAGTTCTAGTAACGTTGCTTACAACTAACAAAACTAAACAAAGCACGCCAAGTAATTATTATAAAAAAAGTGAAGGAAAATTGCGCTACGAAAAAGCAAAGGGAACTGAGTGTGTTGGCTTACACTATTACTGACGCTGAAAGAATAAAACGCACATTTGGGACGGACGATCAAAGTTCTACCTCTTCTTCTCCTCGGAGAAGAGGTGGAACATTGAAGCAAAGTACAATTATGAGTGCGAAAACGTGGGAAGAGACTATCCGGTAGTGTTTGGTGGCGCCTCAGAAGAAGAAATTGTCCTCAAGAGCAATCCGGGAAGAAAAATAAACGCAAACTGTGTCCTGAAAAAAAAAAATCAGGAAAAGAAAAGGATTCTTTAGAGAAAACACGGCGAGCAGAGACCGTCCGCTCGTCGCCCTTTGTACGTGATCGGAGACTCCAAAGATGGCGCTGTCTCTTTGTTGTCTCCGAGTCGCTCTTTCATTGCCCGTCCAGTGACTTTTGGTCGTCCATTCTTTCTTCCTAGCTTTAACCTTGTGAAATATCTCCCTCTTGTTCGTTTCTGCGGTACCATTCTTTTCTCATATAGTTCCTTTTTTTTCTCGTTTTTTGTCTGGCTTGAGGACCACATCTTACGTTTTCTGACAATCGCACATACGTATTACCCTGGCAAAATAGTTGCGGTTGCGACCAGGCTTTATTACGAGGAAGCGTGAGAAAGAATCTTAAAAAAAGGTTAACCAAAGTAAAAACCTGATGGCACATAGCCGTGCTTTGAGTAAGTCATCAGGGAACTAGATAATCGTCGCAGTCTTCAGTGCCATATTCGGATCTTTGCCCCGTATATCCGAGGCCAACAGTAAGACATAAGCGGCAACGACGCCTCATTGCTGGTGCCTTTCTTCTGAGTCACTGTGGAAGGTATCAAAACTTTGTTTGGGACAGCTGCGACCGTCAAGAACTGCATTTGGGGTCACCAGTATTCGGTGGTCTAACAACAGCACGTTCTAAAGGATTACTACATTTAATACACTACTTGGAAACTATAGATTGAAAGAGACTGGAGCATGAGACCAAGGCACCTTTATGGCAAGACTGGGGACGCCTATAGTTAAACACTGCACGAGTTTTGCTCACCGATATACAGGTCTGAAAGCTGGGTGAGGAGGGTCGGAACATGCGCACAACTCTTTTGACTGGAGGTTAATTTGAGTCAACCCCTAATACCTCATCATTCAGCACCACCTCCTTAAAATATGATTGGTTTCTGGAGATGGGAATTGGGAAATAATGGAAGTCACAAAACGAAGACGCGAAAGCGAGGCGCAAAAGCGTCACAACTGAGAAAACAATACACAGGTTGTGTTTTTAGCTGTGGTCAATTAAAAAAAATATATATATAAATATGAGTTGCATTAGGACACTTAATTTGTTAATTGGCTTACCTGACTTTGCGACCACTAGAAACAAGGTTGAATGTGCAATAAGGCGATTGATTAACGGGGATATTTTAAATAACTTTTTAATTAATGTCTTTAGAGGGCATATTGCATTTCCGAATTTTATGTCCAACTCCAGGTTGTATGCTCCAATCGCAAGCTGTAATAGACATGTAAGAATGTGGGCGCTACCGGCCAAATTACTTTAGTTCAGCTGGCTTTCTCCAACCGAAGTTAATTTAGAAACGTGTTGTCCGGTCCTCGACATTTATGTAATTCTCATCTAACACCATAGCGACGGTGGCGTCAATTAGAGAGCTTTAGTAAATCGTTTTGGCTGCGCTGCTACGCTATACGCGAGAGCAACGACGCTGACTCGGGCATGTGTCGCGCTATTTTACGAGAGTTGCGAGAAACGTAGCGCGCATAACGCGGTGCCCTAGCGTGGGTCTCGCCAGAACGAGTATTGGCGAGACTAGAAAGATCCACCGAGGGACGCAATTCAAGATGGCCGCAACGCCGCGCCTGACCGGTGTGTCCGCTTCGCGATTGCGGTTCTGAGGGGCGGATTATTTCTTGCTGCTGCGAGATGTAGCCATGACAAAGCCGTTCCAGAACTGACGCAGGTAGCGATGTATGGCGGACATGCTAAATACAGTCACGGGGAAAAAAACAAGCTTCGCAATTCGTGGTGTTGTGAGCGAAGGGTGCGGAAGCGAACCGACCAAGGGGGCGAGCGAACGGGCGAATCTGAGGGACTTCCGTGGCGTTTCATTTTCGGTGAACAGTGAGAAAGATGAAAGAAAGACTGACCGCAACGACACAACATAAGTTGTCACTTATTTTTGAAGATTTCTCAATATATATGGATTTCTCTCGATGGCTTTGGCGCCTGACTCATATCGGATTGGCTTGGACAGCTTGGCCGTCAGTTGTATCCAATTACAAACAAAATAATCATTTACTTAAAACAAAGAAGCAGAGATTAGCGCTTTATTCGATAAAAAAAGAACATTCTATTAAGATAGCGATGTTAATAAAAAATTGACCGCATCTCCACGTGGTGAATGATGTTGATTTGGGCGAAGCTCTGGTGGTGCTTGTCTGCGTAGACGCTGAGCCGCAGCATGCCGAGCCTTTCGTTCGTTTTCATCCATGTCAGAAAGAGAATGTGTGGTATGGAACGTGGTTATATACGCATTTGAGCATTTGACCACAGCGCCCTCTCGTCTATAAACGTTGAGCCAATGCATGCAAAATTTAACGCGATTATATACGCATTTGACCGCAGCGCCCTCTCCTGCGGCTACATGCAACGTTTCATCCATGACATCCTCAGCTCTTGAGTTACTAGTCCATCGCCTTCACCACGGTAGTGGCCGAGTGGTTAAGGCGATGGACTAGAAATCCATTTGGGGTCTCCCCGCACAGGTTCGAATCCTGTCGACTGCGCAAACTTTTATTTTTATCATTTTTTTTCATTATTTTTTTATCTTTGTTTTTTCCTACACGAGGACGTGAGCTCACGAGCACGAGCACCGGACGCCGGACAGACGGACGCCGGACATGGCTAGCCCCTAAGGAGCTTCGCCCCTAAAAGAAATGCAAAGGATTGCTTTACAAACTTTTGTTTCATGCAAGCATTACTGTCTTAAATAGTCGCTAGTGGCGTTGCGTTAGCTATCGTATCGCTGTAATGTGTAGCGGTTTGCGAACGTTCAACTAAAACTTGAAATGACGGTTCCGATACGCTACATATAGCGGAAGACAAATCAGATTGCGGATAGCATAGTGGGAGTGACTGAACAATCTACTAAAACACTCTACTATCTCCGCCCTCACCTAGAGTCACAGAAACGACGACACCTGTGCTGCGGGCACTTCCGCCGGCACTATCTCAATATGCTTATCTTTTTTTTTCTTTTTGCTTTCGGTGTAAATTGTGAATAATGGCGTTGCTGTCGGAGTGGCATTCTGCCCTCACCTTTCGGGCAGCGCGCTGCAACCTGTGCCTTTTATTGATACGATAAAAGCTGATTTGGTAAAGTGTACAAAGAGCGCTGTGGATCGATCAACGCAGCGTCATAAGCAGGTCTTGTCGTGAAAGACACAGCACAGTCGGCACCGACAGCAGACGGTAAGATTTACAACTGACACTAAAAGGAAACAACAACAACAACAACGACAGAAAAGATGAATCTGCCGCGACACTACCGGCGGGGGTGCCCAAATCACAGGTGACGTCGCTACTTTGACGCTAATTGAAGGCAGAGATAGTGACACCACTGTCGCTGTTTTCTAAATTAGTTTCGGTTTGAGTGAGGAAGCTTGCAGAACACAAGATAATTTGGCCGGTAGCGCCCAAATACTTACATGTTTATTACGACTTGCGGGTGGAGCATACTGCCAGGAGGTTGCACACCAACTTCGGAAATCCAATATGCCCTCTAAAGTCATTATTTAAGAAAGGTAATTAAAAAATCTCCGTTAATAAGCTGTCTAATTGCACGTAGATCCTTGTTTCTAGTGGTTGACAAGTCGGGCAGTCTTATAAAACAATTAAGCGTCCTAACACATAAAATTGAAAGAATAAAACATAAAATTGAAAGAATAAAACACGTGTTTTATTCTTTTATTTATTTTTATAAATTCGGTGCAGCTACACTTTAAGAAATACCTACGCTTCTACTTACCCGAAAAACACTCGGAGAGCCAATCTCTGCGATCTACGAAATCAGCACAGCGAACGACGAGGCGGAACATGTGTTATGTTTAGACCTCAAAATTAACTCCTGCACTGTGGCATTACGCAAGACAAGCATGATGCTTTGCATTGCGCAATGCCACAGCGCAGACTTAATTTTCATATCTAAACGGATGTTTCGCCTCATCATTCGCTGAGCTGATTTCCTAGATAGCAATGATTGGCTCTCTGAGTGTTTTGCGTGTAAGTAGACGAGCAGGAATTCCTTACAGTGTAGAAAATAAAAACACCCGTATAGCGTTAAAGTATCAGCATTGTGGTTTCTAGTTTTATCGATTGGTGTGAGCGACCGTGTGACCATAGCGACCACTAGCAGCCTTCTCACCTGCAAGCAATCGCCGTATGCGTCTCAATACATACACGATGGCGCCGAGATTTTCGACTCATAAATGCATTTCTACGTTCGGCGGTTTTTTCGGGCATTTCTGCGTTCGGCGATTTTGTCGGTCATGTACAGTATACTGCCAAAAATGTTTCCCCAATTTATTCTTTACACTCTGTTCTCGTCTTATTGCTGATCCCCTCCGTTTTCATTAGAGTATGCAGTCACTGACAATCTTAGAGCGGCAGAGAGGCGATACAGTTGTTTCGCCCCTAGCGCGAGCTTCCCTCCTTCGTCTACGTTTCTGCGTCTCTATCACTTCGAGCGCGGACGCGCAGGCAAAGCACGGTGGAAGGCATGGAGCGCATGCTAGAAGCTGGACTTTCGAAAGACACGCCCTGCGGTTCTCATATTCTCAGTGACCATACAACTGCGTTGAAAGGGATGGAATGTGTGCCTACACACGCAACAGGCGGAACTATCGTTCCATTAGCTCGGAGGCATTTCATCAATCCCCCAATCCTACCTTCCCTTCATAACTTTTTTGTTTTGTTGGTATGTTAGCTACTTTGTCTACATCTACATACAACGAGGGTTGGATCAACACATCTTGTAGAACAAGAGTCGCAGTATCACATTTTCGGCGTTTCCTAAAGAAGGCCCAGCGATGGGCGCAGATTGCACACGAGTGCAGTGTCTGCGTTCGGCTCAAACTCGCGTCCAATCAGAGAGAACCCGATGCTCTCGCTAAATGGATGCGAGTATCGGCCGAATGCTTGCTGCACGGGTCCAATTGGCTTAACCGCGTTGGCCTTCTTTAGGGTACACTTAATATTCGATCCTGCAGCTTTCATGCCAAGGAGGTTTAGGTTGTATTATACTACAAAGCCTCTTTGTGCGCCGTGTTTCAATGGCTAATCTGGAAACGCTGACAACGAATGTTTTCGGGCTGCCCTTCTTAAAGGAACCATGAAATGATATATTTTTTTTAACTTCTTCCTTCTTAGTTTTAATCCTCAACTCAAAAGCGAAATGAGAAATTACGTGGTCGCGACAGTGCTTGTGTGTCGGATGCGATGACTCCGAGCTTCCAACGTGCTTTTTATTCACTTAGCATGGAAGTTGGCATTCGCAAATTGCGATAGGAGCCGCCACGGCTTTTATCGCAACTTCATTGCTCATTGGTTATACGAACGCTAATCCAGATAGTCGTTGACGGATTGCTTGTTGACCAGCGCATACGTGCGAGTGACGCAGTTGTCGGCTCCAATGTGTTGGCTAGGGTTGGCTGACGTGCGTTGTGTATTGCGACCATATCACAGTGAAAAGGCGGAGAGATTTCGAAGGACAGGAGGTACGAAATAGTCCGCTATATTTTCAAACTTTCGCACCGAAAAACAGGCTTTTGACTTTCTACCTTTTTCTTTCGGCCCACTAAACGCTATGCGATTAGCAATATTTGAATCTGCAGTGATTAATTACGTAAATTTAATGACGTGGCACCTTTAACTCACTCGCGCACGTTGCCAAAGTTACTCTCTCTGCTGCCGCTTTACATGAGCGCTCGCAGGTATACATTCAGAACGCATAGAATCAATAGGATCCCCAGACGCAGCCATTACATTGTTTCTATTTTTCAGCTTCCTCCGTTTGTCTGCTTGAACGAGTCCCAGTTGACCCATCTGAGTAGCCAACGGCCGACCAAAAGTCAGCAGTTGCGTAAAGTGCACTGCTGCGGCCTCATTAATGCGTCTCGGGGATTTGGCCAGGCTATAGCTATGGCTGTATGGCCGCGTTGTGTAAGATCTCCTATTCTGTAGAAAGGCCGTTTAAGATGATACGTTGCGTTGTCAGTACTCCAACTTCGCGTTTGAATTGCAAAACAGACGTTGGGAAGCGACCTCGAGTGGTGCCCGGAGCACGCATAATGTTTTTTTTTCTTCTTTTTTTGTTTAAGAATATATTTTGATGTAAGGGTGAAAGTTTTAAAATCTTGAGTTGAATTAAGTATTTCTACCCTCCTCGGAGTGCACTCCCACATGTCGGTCGGTGGAACGCATAAGGGAAATATAATCGTACGAAATATATTTTAGCAAAGAGTAAAAAGAAAAAAAAATATTTGCTAGAAACTACAAGGTATTTGCACTTTGCAAAAATCAATACACAAAATCCTATAGTACAAAACTGAAAGCGAGTTTTGTTCTAAGTTTACAATAAGGATCTACTTAAATGAAAACTTTTTGTAACCACTGCCTCGGCGTCCTAATTTACGTTACAGTATTTGAGGGCGTCGTCCTGCTCCGTTCTTTTTGACGTTTCTTTTTATTTTTATAAAATTACCAGCGCACTAATTGTTCAATTATATGTGTTAATTGTGTATTCATAACGGCCAACAATGCTATTAAAAGGGCGCTTTCAACTAAAATTACTTCGGCCGGACATTGCTGAACACAGCCAACGTCGGTGCACGAATAAAGAGTAGTAACTATACCTCTATAGTCCGTTGCAACCTAAGAACGAAGGGCGAGGGTAAGACAGGCCGGGGAGGAGGAAGCAGACGGATCGCTAAAGAGAGAAGGAGGTTTCCTCCTCTCTTCTCCAGCGTTCCGTCTGCTTCCTCCTCCCCGGCCCGTCTTACCCTCGCCCTTCCTTCTTAGGTTGCAACGGACTATAGCTTGTTTTCAAATGCACTATGCACCTTGTTTCTAAGTATTTATTTATTCTATCTCATAGTCTACTTTGATAACTGTAGCCCTTTGCCCAAATGTGCTATAGCGGTTTTTGCGAGGCAGGAAACTAGATATCCGATAAAATAATGGTGAGGCTCGGCTGTCTAGGTTTTGCCAGACCAAAAGAAAAAATTACACCATCTTCCCGAGGGGAACCATGGGGTGATGCGGAGCATCGTGTTGTTTCCGAGGAAAGAGTCAGTTGCGTGCTGACGTCGAGAGATGGCGCCACCGACTGCCCTAGCGTTACCCCCTACGCTAGCCTTCGTCGCGGCTCGCGGCAGAAAAACTTGGAACGCTCGCCGTTTATTTTTCACACTTGAAGGAGAGGAGACTAGAGGAGGAGAGTTGCGCGTGCGCGCGCGGTGTGAGGAGGAGCGAACGCACGCGCAGTGCACGCAGCTGGTAGAGAGAGCGAGCGGAGAGAGTTACGCGCAGCTGTTGGAGAGAGGGAAGGAGGAGAGTTGCGCGTGTGTAGTGCGAGTGCGGACTACGACGCCAAGGCCGCGGGACATAGGCCGGAGCAAGAGATGCTCCGCATCTAAAAAAAATCTTTACTTCTGTAGGAGATACCGGAGCAAGGCGCTAAGTTCCTACGACAACCAGACCCCTAGGCTACAGACATTTGCAAATGCGATCTCTTGGCGGTGCCATCTTGCTGCTGGCGTGTGTAGACAGTACTAGACAATACCACCCAGATCCACTAGCGATGACGTTCGTAAGGGGCGGTTGGCTGGCCTTGTCTTCAAGACATGCAAACCCCTGCAAGAGCGTCTAATAGTCAAGCCTAGGTGGATGGGTGATAACGGCTGTACCCTTTGTAGCGGGTGGTAGCTTGCGCCACTAGCCTAAAAACAATAACAAAAACCTGGGCCGACTTGCTTGAAGCAGCGTCTCAGCTGAGACTGGGTGAAAGAAAGCACTGCCAAAGTCAGGGCACGAGCTGAGCGGGACTCAAGCCGCGTCTCAAGACACTCGCGCGCCCCACCCTTTGCAGTGCTTTCTTTGACTCAGTGTCAGCCGAGGCGCTGTTCTAGCATGCCGGTCCTGATATCAACTTTTCCCTTCAAGACAGTGTCTTTCTCTAACTATCACCAGGTCATGAAGATGATCACCAGGCAAACGTTTAAAAAATCGGGCAAAAAAAAAACAAAAAAAAACGACAACTAATTGCGCGTACACTTTGCTAACGCGTGCTCACAGTTGCCAGACTAGTGTCACGGGTGGTGACCAAAAGAACAATAAATAAACAGAAATAAATAAACGTTAAATGGGGCTAACTTGTGCCCAAAACAAAAAGGAAATAGAAGATAACAACAGAGCGTCGCGGTCGTCGAAGTCGGCGTAACAGCAGGATCAAACGCTGGGCGAGACTGACTCTGGCTCGCCACGCGGAGCACCGTTTGTGCCGGCGTGGGTTTCTCGAACATTCGGCCTAGAACGTTCGGCCCGTAGAACATTCGTAACTCGATGAGACGAGAAAGTTCTCGAACTTGCGAGAACGACAAGTAGGAAGTATGTTGCAAATTGACTTTACACTACATCCTGACGACCGCCACGGTCTCTAACACTATTTCGAGGCAGTTATCTTGACAAAAATGTCACACTAACGTAAAACTAAAAATAAACGTTCAACAGATGAACGTGTGCCGAATAAAAAAAAAGGGAAAAAAGAAGAAGAAACTATTGTGTATTTTGTGACGGCGACAGACAGTTAGTTGACTGTCCCAAAAGCAGCGGGTTGCCGCTGCAATTATTCGCGTGGTACGTCCAGGAATGTTGCAAACAGCAACACGCGATGACTGCCGAGAACATGCTACAACGTTCCAGTAGAGCGGAGATGAATAAAAGCAAGAGCTGGTGTACGTGTGTTTTCAAAAACCACGTTCCTCCACTTGGTATTCGCGTTAGTTGTCAACCCCGCTGCGCACATTTTTTTATATGTTTTGCTACAAGACTTTGTTACGCACGTGGCATTATCTTAATTTCAAGTGCCCTTTTTAAAAGTATTCCGGGGCGTTGGTGAAATACGCCGTATGTAAACGGGCAAGAAACTGTTGCTTCACCCTTAAAACTTGAGACCCTCCCCTTTCTCCGCTCTCTTAAAAAAAGAAACACTCTGCAAATACACCTTCGGTCCTTGCAATGCTTATCGGGGTCCTAAATTTAGGGCCTGAAACTCGCTTCATAACTCCCTGCCACTGCAGTTTCGCGGACAGGGTTAGAGCGCGAGAAAGTTTCCGAGCTTGGAGCAACAAGGCAAGGTGCTCGCTGGAGCGGGAGTGCTGTGGCCCTAGCATCACAGGAGAACCGCAACGCCGAGTGCCGGCCGGTAATGACCTGTCCAGAAACGGCACAATGCCGCTTTGTTAAACGGAAAGATTTCCCACATTTGTGCACGCAGGTGTGCGCCGATGCTTCATTTCTGGTAGGAGGCGTTATCGTGTGTGTGCGTGTTTATGCGCGTATGTTTGTGTGTGTGTGTGTGTGTGTCTCGGTGCCTGTGTTAGTATGTAATTGTGTTCTCGTGTACGCGTGCGCGTGTCTGTAAGCGTGTGCGTGTTCGCGTGTATATATACTACGTGTGTGTATGCATCTATACGTATGTGAATGCGTGCATATGTGTGCTAACGTTCGTGCGTTTGTGTGCTTATGTGTAAGCGTGCGTGCGCGTGTGCGTGGATTTGGGCATGTGCGTATCTGTGTGTCAGTGTGTTCGCTTGCATGCTCGTGTGTGTCTGTGTGCGTGTCTGTTTGTCGGTGTGTCTGTGAGCAAGAGAGAGACGGAGAAAGGCGAGACCAAGGTCTGGTATCTTCTGCTTAAAAAACAAACAAACAATACCCGTGCACTCACTGAGTGAATGAGAAGGGCAAGGCGTGCCTTTTGAGTGCCCGGCTTCCAGCATGCCCTCCATGCCTTCCGTCGTGCTTTGGAGTGCGCCCACGGCGTGCCTGAGGTGCACGGGACGCCGAAGTGTCGTCAAAGGTAGAAAGGTGGCACTGGAGGCGGAACAACTGAAGCTTCGCACTGCCGTTCTTGCCCTCTCGGTGGCTTTATGTGGATCGCTCGAAGTAATGAGCGGGAATCTAAAACTGTTTAGACTGACGCACGTGCTAATTTGTTTGTGCGCTTGAATGGGACTTCACATTCAGTGAGCATGCGAATCTCAGTAAACCTCAAAAGCAAAGGAAAAAGATGTCGTCCAAAACTCATGGTGAAAACCTTTTTCCAACGGCATTTGAAACAGTTATTAACCCGCTCATATTTGTTTTCTAGCTTCAATAACATTTTAAAAGATAATTCAAAATCAAGTAATCCTTAAGACAATTACACTAAACAAAATTCCAGTCTTTAAAAAAAAAAATATCTATATATAATGTCGGGTGTTCTGTGCCGCGCAATTATGGCACAACACAAAGTTTATACTAGATTAAAATTACCTTTGTTTCATTTTACTTTTACGACCGCCACAACAAACGGATATTGCCTGCATCATAAAGACGAGCAATACAAATTTTTTGTAATATATGGAGTGTCCTAAGCATTACTTACTCGGACGTCGTTCAAGAAAGCACATTCACTGCACTTGAAAACGATCATCGAGCGCGTTAAATGTCTCTCGCCGGAAAGACTCCAGCAGAGCTAAGTCATAAGTTAACTTACGAAGAATGTCAGATTCACCCACATTTAGGTACGGGTTTTTTCTATTCAGGTGCTTTTTTGAATCGTGTCATTTCAGAGGTAACCCAAAATGTATTAGCAAAATAGCGTTTCTCGAGTTCTGAAAGAGTATTTTCCTAACCACTTATCCTCATCAAGTTTACGCACAAATGTAATTTCTCATTCGACCGCTATTTCGTAGGCTGAAAAGAATCAGCGCGAACTTAAGCTGGTTCTTTCGAGAAAAGT
This sequence comes from Ixodes ricinus, assembly GCA_037355805.1. Lineage (NCBI taxonomy): Eukaryota > Metazoa > Arthropoda > Arachnida > Ixodida > Ixodidae > Ixodes > Ixodes ricinus. The sequence goes on along the minus strand of JAZHYW010060112.1, from coordinate 13,083 downwards.
TGACAAGCACAGAGATGGTCGTGCTTGCCTCGACCAGACGGGGATCATGAATATATTTCCAGCGATGCTCATGCTGACCAATCTCCACCACCTTCAACTTAAAGGTAGTCGAAGTAACACCGAATCCTAGGAAAAACGAAGAGACACTTAACAAGAGAGTGAAAGGTTGTAAAAAATCAACACAATCTAGAAGACGCAATGAGAATGTGAATCTTTTTTCCCAATAGGTACGTGTCACTTCTTTTTGTAGTTGTCTGACGGTCGCGGATGTGACGAATCGATGATGACATAGTTATAAAAAAACCATTGTATTTTAGTTTTTTGTTTTATTTATATTCGTCTTATACTCAGTTTCGTCCCAAGTCTGAGCGGGACCTAACGCTAGTTCCAACACGAACACAAACATACAGACTAAACACGCAATGTCACGACGCATCTTTCGCGCTTGGTTGAATCAGCATTCCGAAACACACGCATAGGAACAGATACATGCCATGACCTAGCGTTTTCCTAGAAACGTGATTGGTTTAATTGGTTTGTTGCGTCGGTAGCGTTAGACTCGTATGAAAACAGAGCATTGTCGCTACGAATAAGTCCGCTGAGGGTAGTTTTGTTGCGATGTGTAATTTATTTGTATATGGTGCATAGGTCACCGTTGAAGCCCCCGAAGCACGACTTTACGAACGATTATTTTCGTGTCGTGTACATGTAATGAGAACGCTATTCTTATAAAGTGCCACGCGATGGAAAAAACAGTTCAGTTGTGTATAAAGATGCGTTGTTATTGTGCAGGGTGAAATCACAGAGGGTATCGACGGTAACATCTCTCGTTATTGTTTGCAATATCATAGAAGATGGTGATGCAAGCGAATCCTGCGCGTACCATACTGGCTTAGCGTTGGCGGTGCCGATCGCGTTGAAAACGCGTTCCGCAAAATCGGTTGAGCGCGTGAAATCATGCGTTCGCTCGAATGCTTCAAGAGTGCGCGAGGCCTCCTGTGCTGTCACGTGACATTCGCCGCGATCGGCGTGCCACGCGCGTTTTCTCGCTAGTGTGGGCGGCCCTTTACAAGTAACGGCGTTACCATGACGCCTTACGTTTTTTGGTAACGTAGTAACATACTCGTTACTTTTTCGAAGCTGTAATGGCTAACGCACCTACGTTACTTATTTAAAGTAACGGGTAACGTAGTAACGTTACTCGTTACTTCTTCCATACACGTAAAAAAAAATCTTTTTCCATGTTTCTGAGGCACCAAGCTATGTGAATTTTTTATGTTTTTTTTTGCGTTCTTCTTGCCGTTTTTCTTCGAAAGTATTTAGGTGAAGCCATACCAAAGATAAAGTAATCATGCCCAGTTTCTACATGAACATAATGTTTCTTAAAACATGGCGCTTATGCGTACTTGTACCGTCAAAACAATAAAGCGAGTTTATTCATAATAAAAAAAGATAACCGTGCGTTACTCTTTATCGGTAACGGTATGGGCAACGCGTTCCTTTTATTTCGAGGTAACAATGCGTTCCCTTTATTTGCAAGTAACGAGTAATGTATTTCGTTACTTTTTTCGTTAACGCCTACAACACCGTAGTGACTTTTACTACATTCGATATTCCGACAAATAAAGAACTCTTGGAAGGCATCATACGAGCGTTCGTATGGTGTGCTAATTCCGAATATACCAAGGCTGTTCTAGTGTCCAACCCATAGGCGGAAAGTTTTTAATTTCCTGGGGGGAAGGGGGGGGGGGGGGTATGGGGCCTGACGAGTCCCAGCCCCCGAGAAAGACGCCTTACCAAGTTAGAAATGCGATTTCGTCTAGCAAATATTTATTCGAAATAAATCGTTTTGCGGTGCAACGTGGTAATTAGAAGCCAAGCTCTAAGTACTGGAACAGCCGAATAAATATGCGAGTAAGCTTAATTTAGTTTTTGTCTTCTTGTCGGGTGTGGTCCTCAACATTAACATATGCATATTAGTCACTCCGAGTAATAAAGTAGCAATTACTGCCGTTTTGTTTCGTGATATTGCCGGAACAGTATTGACATGCATGCGAGGTTCCAACTTACTTCTCCATGTTGAAAGGGACAAAGCAGTGGCGTCACTTTGGGGAATGGGGGGGGGGGGGGCGGTGCGGATTGTGCCACGGGTGCAGCGCTCAGAGAGGGCGTGCAGTTGAGCAGTGAAAAGCGAGGAGGAGGGAGGGTGTTCCGGGGGCCACGAGAGGGGGGGGGGGGTTTGGCGGGCACCGAGAGAAGGATGAGGGGGAAGGAGGGAACGGGATGTCGCGGCGGGCCAGCGCCCCGAGTGCCGCTGAACCTAGTGACGCCACTGGTCAAAAATGTATTTGGAAATACAAATACTGGGATACATTAAAATAGTACCTAAAATACTGATACTAAAATATATCTGTAAAAATGTATCGCGATACATATCGGAAATACATTTTAAATAGAGGCTCAAAGTATTTGGAAATACAAATACAGGAATACATTTTAGGGAGGGCAGAAATACAAATACAGAAATACTGATACTGCAATACATTTTTCCATTGAAACGCCTACTGAGATTAAGCTTGAAGTTTGAAGTGGAAGTTTTTGATCCCGAAATTACTTTCCCGTGGGCTTGGCACTTTGCCTTGAAGGTAGTGGTTTTGGACGACGAGGAGTCTTCAGTGGGCTCAAAAAAAAAAAACGTTCCATCAAGGACTGACCGTGGTACCTTCCCTGACATATTGTCTGTCTGACGAGGGATGCAAAAAACTTTGACCTCTAAATAAATTCTATGTCACCCTAAATCCCATCAAAACGTGACCACGCCCCTGTCCAAAAGGAAGCCCCTGTCAATATTGATCACATGACGTCACGGTGGAATGAACTGGTATTCTTTATCTGTAGGTGTGGCCTTGAACATGAAACTTTACCACGCTGTTGTATGAAAGGACAATACATACTTTTGTTGTAGGTTACCTCGTTGAAGATCGTGCAGGCAGTGCCATTTGGAATTTTTGAGAATAGTGGACCACCTTAAACATCCTGGAACACATGTCTTATCTTCTGTTACGGTTGAAAAAACGATACGGTGGCATCCCTGTTGTGAAGGTTCTTCCTGCCGACCCTCCGCCACCGACGCATGGATTGCAGTCCTCAAGTTTTGCCTAGCATCATCCAAAAAGATACCTCATGGATTGCGACCTGATTCTGCCGGCACAGGTGCGAGCTTTCCGAGAAACAGCGCGCTCGAGACGAGTCGCAGGTGTACGAAGTATCTGTCGGCAGTATCTGTCGGCACAGCGAGGCCACGTCTGGCCTCCTTCCTGGGTTTCGGATCACCAGAGCAGCGGGTCACGTTCACGTCGGCTGATGACGTACCCTTGAGCCGCGCAATATTACGGGCGCAGCCACAGACGCATTGGAATATGTGTTTGACTTCACTGTGTAGTCATGCTTCTATTTCAAGTGAACCACCACTGTGACTCAGCTTTGCCGGCTGGCTGTACTGTGTACGCTAAGGTAAGAGAGACGGTCAGCAGTGGGAATTGGATGCCAGCAAAACAATGACTCAAGAAATTCTAATTTAAGGACCTGTGGCAGAAGATGCTCTGACCCCACTCCTGGCACGCCACCTGGTTTGAATCCCCGACTACGCAACACTTCTCAGAAGAGAGACGAGGACGCATAGAAAAATAGTTTGGAGAATCGGAAGCAACCCTGGTCAGCATAGTAACAATGCCCCACCATCTCCTTGACCCCAATGTCCTCAGAAGTAAAAAAAAAAAAAGCGTTTGGACCTAGATTTTTTTTTCGGGGGGGGGGGGGGGAGTATTTCTCAAAAAAATGTAACGAAATACATTTCCTCTTGATTGTATCGCAATACAAAGAAACATTCCAAATGTATTTCGATACAGGAATACAGATACTGGTGAAAAAAATGTATCGCGATACAGAAATACAGATACGAAATGTATTTCTGACGAAGGCAGTTAGAGTATCAAAGACAGAAAGACAGAAAACGACAAACAAGGATGGTTTAAGCTAAACAAAAACAAAAGGAACACGAGGCTTGCTTGATGCTGGTTTAACTATCCCCTAACAAACAGACAAAAAAGAAAACGAAAGAAAAGACGTTCTTTCTTGCCTCCCCATCACCACCTTGTAAAGTCAAGACAACTCCCAAGTAGAGGTCTACCGCGGAGCCAGGCTGGCGCTCGGTAATCGGCCAGGCGCCTCCGAGTCCGCGGTCGTCGGTCGCTGAAGCTTCTTTGCCTTCTCGGTCGCGTCTGTTGGCGCCTTCGTATTTTGACGCATGTTGCCACCATAGAACAACACACACGCCAAGAACACATACATTTTCTTTTGTCTTTTTACGTTCGGCTTTTTTTTTTCTAATTTTTTCTTACGAACTTCCGGGAGCAGCTTGAAAGCGCTTTTGCCCCCGCTTTCGCCAAAAAAAGGCATTTCGCTGCTGTCGCTGCGAGTGAGCGAACCACCTCCGTTTTTTTCATCAGAAGCAAGTTCTGCTTTCTCTTCGAATAAACACTGTTCAAAAGTCCGCACCCTCGCCTGCCCGCCATTGCTTGCTCACCTTTTCTGAGCAAGTATTAGACACGAGGACTGTGTCGGTGTTCAGCATGAGCTCTGCTCGGCTCATATTGAAAACGAGTGCGACGTCAGAGTTCGGCGAATACTCGTATCCACTCACGTGCTTTGTGCCCCAAGAGATGGCGACCATCAATGTTGCCTGATTGACTTTTGAAGAGGGTCTATTGTAAGGTGCCTCAGATCCCTTTTCGCCTTTTTTTGTACATTTGGTTGGGCAAGAGCGCCACGAAAACGATTGCCGCCGCAGAGGGAGCCTATTTTTAGGTATTATCTGCCGTCTGAAGCTTGTTTTCTTTTCTTTTTCTTTTGTGTCTTTCGGCTGGAATTGAGTTCCCAAAATGACTCACATAATTAATGTTCACGAAGTGTTAGCAGTCAATTATTTTGTTGCTCTCTGCTCTGACTCTGTGCGACACCTGTCGATATGCATATGCATATTGACAGGTGCCACAGCGCACATATGAGTTACAAAGTGTCCCCCAAAAATGTAGTTTTTTTGTTTTTTTTTACGCAAGAGTAAATTGCATCAGCGAACGCTCATTCTTCACTCAAATGTTTGCCCTTGCGTTTTGAACCAGATGTAAAAGTTTTAGAACTAGCGGTTATTAATGCCAAAGCATTAACTGTCCCATGGGACGAAGCCGGCGGCGTCGCTAACCGCGCGAAAAACTGCACCTAAATTCCTTTTTTCCCATTGACTGAGCGAAACGGCACCTAAAGTCCCACTGGTTGCGACGCGTCATAGTTCCAAGGAACGCCACCCCACGAAGAAGCCCTAGCTCTCCCTGGGGCTGCGGCCCGCGCGCCAGTAAAAGGGAAAGGGTGGCGCGCGCGCATCCGTCGCTCTCTCCCCCTCTCGGGTCACGTGTCAGGCGTGGCCGGAAAGGAGGGGGGAGGGGGAGTGGCGCTGAAACTTTGGCATCTGGTTCGGACATCTTGCGCTACATTTAGGCGGAGGAGGAGCATTTGGTGATGCTTAGTTTATTTTTGGTGAAGAAAATACTGTAAATTCATATGTGGGGGGGGGGGCGGGGGGGGCGCACCCTATACTTGCTTTTCCGAAGAGCTCCCGGGGGGGGGGGGGGTGCGTGTGGGAGAGGGAAGGGGGGGGAGCTCCCAGCAGCTCCGTAGTCGGCGCCTATGATCCAAGTTCTAACCTATAAAGTATCGTTCCTCTTACACAAGTTTTATCAATAACACATAACTAAATAGAGCAATTTAAAAGATCGGAGTAGACATTTTCTTTTTGTTTGCGCGACGTTCAGGTAGGATACAATATAAAATTTTCCATTATATCTTCATTTACGACATTATAAATACCTGTCTTCCCAGGAACTACATAAGCAGTCGGCGTAAATATTACACCGATGGTAAATATATTCGAGCTTTTGAAGGGCACTAAGTTTCTTGAATAACTCACACAAACCATTCGCTTGAATTGTTTGCCTTAGAATATGTACAATATATTTTCGCTCAAGTGTATTTATTTTTGTTGGCTTTATAATTTACCTTAAACTACAAAGTCGTAAACTAAAGTAGCTAACAAGGTCGACTTTTTGTTTTCCTCTACTAGGTATATGTATCTGTATTTTCCTCTACTAGGTATATGTATTCGGCTCAATGATTCGTTCGCTAAATGCCTTTAACCAGTTTGTGTGCTGCACAAGCTTTTCCACGTCCTTAGCTGATCATAAATGTGTGCCGGCCTCGTCGGAACAGAGCAGCCCCTTTACAATAAAAATGAGCTTGCTGACTTCTGAAAGTTAACATGTTAAACATTGACAAGAAAGATGTTTCGCAGATGAGTGGGGACCCCACTCATCTCCGGGGAAAAGCAAAAACACATTTGGTTTATTTTATTTTATTTATCTACAATACTGCGCCTTTTAATCAACGTAAAAAATATTTTGTTAAAAAAAAAAAAGCTACAATACTGCGTTATTACGATCATGCGGGCCATCAGACTTGGAGAGACCGGGTGGTCACCCTGCTCAAAATGCGACATATTCTACAATTGCCGTAGTCTTAACTCAAACTTCTTCCTATCGGCGCATTCGAGGACTTCATTAGGCAGAGCATTCCATTCTACTTTTCTTCTATACAAAGAAAAAAGGCGTAATGTTTGTAACAATAAAGCGCAATTGTCCCAACGTTGCATGTCCCCTGAAAACATGAATTTGAAGGGCGCTAGTACTATTGCTGTTCTATCTTTGTCAAACCGTTGGTAATAGAAAACATTTCTTTAAATCGGGATATTTGTGTTCGCGTTTTCAACCAATCTAGCTCTGCCTCACGCCTCATTGCAGAAACAGATTTCGTGCGCTCGTATTTAGAAAAGATAACTGGAAGGGCGATATTTTTTATTTTTTAATTTGGGAAATTTGACATCTTCTGTATGGATGCCATATAGATCATGCATATTCTAATACTGGACGCCCCTAACACTTGCAAGCCATGTAGATGCCTTTTTAGAAACAATACATTCTGTAAGCTGTTGCACAAACGTAGTTCACACGATTATTCCAGAGTAACGTATTACAGAATAAAACATCCAAGTACTTGAACTCTTTTACCTTCATTAATTGCGTGCTACCTATTCTGTACTCAAAATATAAGACATTTTCCTTGTTAGCAATGCCACAGAGCATTGTCTTATCGGAATTGATAATCTTATCCCATCTATCACGCCACAAGCGGAGTTTGTCTAAAACATCATTAATCAAATTTTGATCATCAATCGTTCGCACTTCAAAAAAATAGTATGAAATCATCTGCAAATAGTTTTACCCGAACAGCGGGAAGCATATAATTTGCTATATCATTAGCATGCAGTAAGAATAAAAGTGGGTCGAGCACCGACACCTGCGGCATTTCTGAATGAATTGCTAAAGGTACCGATAATGAATCATTAAAACAAACGTACTGTGTCCTATTTCTTAAGTAAGAACTGATCCACGAGATTATATTTTTATTCAGAACCACATGATAATGTTTTTCAATAAATTTCTTATGTGGCACGCCATCAAACGACTTTGACAAGTACATAAACACGACACCAGTTTGATCCTGCTCATTCAGATGAGATGCGAACTCATAGGTACACTCGATCAATTGCGTGACTATCGATAAATCTCTTCTGAAACCAGGCTGATGCATCCATAGTAATTTATTCTCTTCCAAATATTGAGTGATGTGTTTAGACGGCGGAGGCCTGCTTCTATCAAACCTTCTCCTGTTCATCGACACAAACACCTTCGTGTATCGATCCCAAACCTTCTTTACCAAAGTCCGGCATCTTTTAGTTGCCTCCTTCACCCAAAGAACATTAATCTCTAAGGAGAACAGCCTAATAGCATCTCAGTCCGCCACACTTCATTAGTAATCCAACGGACTCGAAAACCTACAATCTAGGATGCCTTTTTTACCCCTCATCTTGATCCGAATCTTTAGTTGAGTCGATCTTTTCACGGCTTGTGGAGTGGCCGCGCAAACACCGTGACGAGAACAGGGAAGATTTACGGCTACGTCATAGAAAAAAACGAAGAAAAAAAAAGCGTTAAGCAAATCTGTTTAATAGCAAATGAGGAAAGAGTGAAAAAAGAGAGAGAAGAGAGAAATGCAGGGGTGAACGCAGGAGTCACGTTGGCTACGTAAATCCCGAGCGAAGAGCGTTATCTCCTATGGTGCCGCCACCTCCAATTAGGCAGACCGGAGCTGGTGCTGCTTCGAAAAGCGTGCTCTGCCTGCAACGCAAGCCTGTGCAGGAAGAAACCACATTGCAGAAAACTGCACAAGTTTCTTTTTTTTTTTTACAGCGATAGTTTTTATGGGATTTTTTACCACTTGAAATGACGTCCGTCGTTGATGTTGTAATTGTTGTAGTTAACGCAGTAGGGCGTCCGTCATCAACGTTGTCAAATCCTTGAAAAGAATAGGCCGCGGGAGTCGAATATGGGTCCGCTGCTTGCAGAACCGAGAGCTTCCCACAGAGCTACGCCAGCGCGCTATAAACTTGGGGGGAGGGGGGGGTTCTTGATGCGTCCGATTTCCACTGCATGCACTCTCCGAAGAAATAAAAAGAACTAGGCAATATCAGAATGCCGTCGTCGCACTGTCAATGCCAAGAGCTCGCGACGAGAGAAGCGCTTTCACGCCATCCGGAACAAAAGCGTTCGGAACAAAATAGACGTCTGATCATTTTGTTTTTTGCAAACGCTTTTTTTTCCTTTTCTTTTTGTTTCAGAGTGCTCAAAAGCACGTCTCCCGGCAAGAGCTCTTGGCATTGATAGTGCCAGAACGACATTTTGTTATCGCCTTTTTTTGTTTTTTTTTCCAGAGAGCGCGTGCAGTGGGCATCGCGTACTACAAAAACCCTAAGTGTAGAGCAAGTTGTTAACGATGTAGCTTAGCTCTTCAGTAAAGAAAAAAAAAGGAAGCTGTGGCTTAGCTCTAGGTAACGCCTACACTCCGCACGCAGAGGACTCGGGTTCGATCCCCGCGGGCGGCGCGCGATCTTTTTTTAGGGATTTCGCACATCGATGACAGACGCCCTACAACCCCAACTGCAACTTCAACAACGACAACCACTACAATAAGTACATCATCAACAGCTAGAACATCGACAGCTGACGTCACTTACAGTGGTGGGAAGAGCCCATATCAGCTATCGCTGCAAAAGAAACTAAAGCGGTCGGAAAAAAATGGTCGGATGTCTGCTTTGTTCCGAACGCTTCTGTTGAGGCACCCCAAGGTGCGTGAACGCGATGCCGATGCAAAACGACTTCGCTGTGACGGGTCGCAATTGTCGCTATGAGTGTACTCTCGATTAACGCAGGAAGGCTAAATATTTTTTAATATTTGTTTTACGAGATAATTTGTTTTCGTTTCTTGTGTTCGCCAACGAAAGACAAGAGACACGATGTATAAGGCTTTAACTATATTGCTAATTTATTAAATATTTACACTTACTCAACGTAAAGTGCACTTTTCTTCGATGAAACGATATCTCTAATATATTATATTCTTGTCGGGTAACCGGTGAAAGTTCAATACACGTAAAAAAGCGCTGCCGAACCCTTAAAAAAAACACGAATGTTTGTTAAAAACCTTGATCAGCAAGAGGACAGTGTGTTCGCTGCACAGATTTCGTAAGTGCGTCTACGTCGTACAATAACTTTACACTAAAATATATCATTTTTAAAAAGTAAGAATAGAGCAAACACGAAAGAAATACAACAAAAGCACCCTAAGCAATATTTAAAAAAAAAAGAACGAGGAAGCTTGCAAGAGTTAGTGTGAACGCAGATTTCCCTTTCATAAAGCACCGCATCACCTAGTTAGAAATTCGATGCTCTCATTCATCCTGATTGAACAACGGAGAGCCATGAAACGGCCTGTGGAAGGGGAAAAAAGCTGAGTTAAGATAAAAGTAAGGTAAAAGGAAGATAAAGAAAATATGAAGATAAGATGAAGAAAAAATAAAGAGGTTATAAAGATAAGATAAATATAAGATAAAGCTCAGTTAAGGATAAAGATAGAGAAAAGGCATGATTAAGCTCATATGACTAACATACATTACATAGGAAAGGAAGCAGGTACGAGTGTAAAGATATGCCAGCAACGCCTGCGAACTTTGAGAGATGTGAGAAATGGCGCTGCACACGGAAAGATAAATTTCCGTAGAACTACATGTGGGTGGCACTAAGGCCGCTGGATCTGCGGAAGGTATACGCCATTGCCTTTCCTGCCTGCTAGCCGGACACAAACATATACAGACGACCAAAACCTCGCAAAGTGATTGGCTGATCGGTGTCCGTTGACATGACAATCGCAATTTTGGCCCCTTGATATCTTCAAGGCTTCGAGAGGGTCGTTCTAAACCAGTCGCACTAACATCGTCATGGAGCATCATCGTACTGAAGGCGTTCCTCGCCAATATAAACATCTTTGGCACTGTGCAATCAACTTATAAATCGTGCCCATCTTCACAGAATCTCTTATGGCGATATTGTTCTTCTTGCGTATTTCAAGACAAGGAAATTATTTTTCAATGCCTCCAAGCACCGACACCGCATGCGGTACGGAGATGTACGCTTGTTTCGCCAGTGTATGTCACAGCAAAATCTTGGTATACAAGAAACGTCTCTATAAAGCTACCAATAAACAGCGAAATTAGATTGGCTCACCAAAAACAGAGAGGTCAAGGAGAAATCGCTAATTTGATGAGCCAAAATGACGACGGGGAACTTGGCGTTACTTTCCCAGGTTCCAGTGACATAAAGTGGCAGAAGAAATGAGAGGAGGCTAACGCGTCGCCAAGTCGCGCGAGAGAGTCGCGTGAACTGTCCGTGCCGCGGAGCACGCGAGCTAGGTCCAGAGCGATGAGTGAAGATAGTAGAATCACAGCTGCTGGAGCGGCGTCTCTAGGGCCTCCTGCGCTGACGCTTTGAACTCTGGCTTTGAACACATTGTGACGCACTCCTTTCCGGTAGTACAAGCTCACCTGATTGGGCCTCGTACTACTTATAGGCAGTTTGGCTGAGCCGTTTTCTTTCTATGTGGTGCTGAAGAATGTAAAAATACCTTTGGACGTCCGAAATTGGCTAGATTCAACACCGCAAGACATTCGAAATTGCCAGATTCCTGCCACCGCCGCTAGGGAACGCGTCTCTTATTTCTGGGTGATGAAGTCAGAATATCTGGCGTCCCGACGCTTTCTCTTTTTTTATTTTTGCTTTGGAACGCGTGAAACGGCGTCTCTTGAGTCACGCTCTTCTTAGCTTTGACTTGTGCTTTGACGGCGTTCGAATTTATGTTGTGTCTTTGTATTTTCCTTGTGATCTCGCGTTCCGCACCAGATCAGGCACGCTTCAAGATATGTGACAGCTTGAGACGCTCAAGTTTGTACTACCATAGCCTCCTATATACTGACAAAGGCTGGCAGATCGCCATGAGAAGCGGCCGCCAAAAGGGAAAGGCAGAGCGGCAGACAACGGATGAGAAGAGAGCCACGTGACTGGCGCCTCGGCGCGGCGAAACGCCGAAACACACTTCTCCCGAGCGATCAAGTGTGTTTCGGGTCCTCGCCGCTGCAAAAGCTGTGCACTGACGTCCAGGTTCCCCGAGAAATGGCTCCTTGATGCTCTGTGCTACCAGATCCTGGCGCTCCCAATCTTCAACCGGGCACTCTATTTCTCCGTCGTCGAACTGCCAGGCATTGTGAGTATAGAGCTAGGTCTACCCAAGACAAGTCCTAACAAGTTCATTTTCGCAGTACCACCTGGGCAACGCAGGAGGCATATCGCCGTTTCAATCAGACAAAGGCGTGTCCCGTTGAAGCGATCCCAACGAGCAAGTCAGCAGATAAGAAAGGACACGCGTGCGCACTGCGCGGTTCTCGGCGGTGTTATCTTTGTGACGTCACTTCCGTGACCACGTTTTCGTGACATCCACTTCATATCAATTCCAAGTGCGGAGAGATGTAGCTCTACGTAAGAAAAACAAATATCTCGCAAAGGCAAATGGAACCGCGTGTAAGGCGCTAAGGGACTTGATAGAACGCCCCTTCGGAGCTACTGGCCATTCGGGGTAATCTCACTTTTCACAGTGAATTCATGTAATGAAAACACACCTTTGGAACAAATGTAATGATATTGTAAGTCATAAATCAAGACTATATTATCTTATAAAGTATATTACTGCTCAGGATGGGAAAACGATAAGCGGTAGGCGTGTATATGGGATCAATTGCACATCGTCATAAGATACGCAAAGAGCAAACGAGCATCGTTTTTCTCTTTCAACAATTTTACCTTAGCACGTGCCGAGGTTTCTTAGGTGGATACGAAAGCTTTTTTAAAAGCTTAAAATTGTTGTTTTCCTCTGTATGAGCTAAAAACATGCAGGTCTTTCTGAGGCGCCTCGACTGGGGTGAATGAGGACAAAAAGTATGAACTTAGACGTTAAACTAAAAACATGTAATTAACCGTCTCGAAAACTTGGGATGTGTTTTCGACAAACTATGTATATAAAAGCAGAAGGACGAATAGTAGATAGGCATCTACTAAAATTATGCTCGAAATTCAGGGACTTTCAAACACCCTCCGCTTCTTTTGTATTAACTTTTTTTTTCTTTTACATTCTTGCACGTTTGAACCAAAAAGCATCGATTGCTTTCTCGTCTGTAATGTGAAACAAAAAACGTTTTGTAGCCACATTGCGTTCTACTACGCACGAGTAACTTGACTCAACGTGGCAATGGCCGACCTTAGCACTACTGGTTTCCTTGTCAGCCCCTTCCAGCGCTTACTACGTTTCGGCGGTTAATCACTGACTGCCTTTCTATGTAGAAATAGGGCGCGCATAAAAGCAATTAATAAAGAAAACATGGACGAGTAAGCTACACTAAGCGCTTGCAGATATGCCTAAAATATTCCGGCGAAAAGAAAACAGTGTTTTTGGCCAGGTTAAATAAACTGTGCA